>JBAMYA010072677.1:0-24982 GCA_037176975.1 Arrhamphus sclerolepis
CCCGACTGCAGACGTCAATAATGCAGCGTAATGGAATAATCTCCCGATCAAACTCCGCTTCCCGAAAGTTATAAACTTCCCCTGGAATCCAGTTAAGGTACAAAAATGTATTCAACAAAAACGCTGATGTAGTTAATTGCTGTTGTTTTTTTCGCTCAGCCGAGCCTTCTCTGTTGCTGTGTGGGGTAGGGTTAGGGTTAGGGTTTATTGCTTTTGTCAACTGCATTGGGTTCCACTCACCAAAAGGCTCTCCCTCTTGATTCAGCTTAATAATGACTTTATTTTCATCAGTCTGTTTCTCAGTTGCTATACCTTCCCTATCATTTTCTGGGCACGAATTGTCTTCCACTGACTTCAGCCTTTTCCGTTTTCTTCTTTTTTTTGTCGATACCATACTCCAATCCTCTTCATTCCCACTACAATCCTCCTCCATTCCGCCAAATTCATTTCCTGATTCGCAACAACCCTTTGCAACCTCCTGTCCATTCACAGCCCAGTCGCTGCCAGCCGCCTTCCCAATTCGCCAACTCATCCCACCTTCTGCCGTCCATCTCAGCTTGCCAGACTCTGCTTACTCTTTTTTTCCCTCTTCTTTTCCTTCATTATTATTGTTATTATTTTATTTTATTTTTTTACTTTTCTTCTCCACTGTTTTCCCTCCTCTGACTTGACTTCACAGAAATGAAAGAAATGTTTCTAGCTGCTATGGAGACCAGTCCTCATAATGGGACACCAACACAAAGACAGAAAGGTTGTAAAAAGTGCAGAGAAGAGGGGAAAAGAGAAAACTGTATGCACTGTTTTAAATGTGGGCGAGAGGGCCACTATTCTCATGGATGCCGGGCACCGAAACTGCCAATGGGAAATGGGGACAGACTACTGGGATGGGACCAGCAGTAGTCCATCGTCAACAGTCCCATAATGAACAGCCAAGCCCACTACCATCGTCCAATGAAACGTCAGCTACCGCCCTATCAGCTGTAACTGAAGTTCACTATCTACCCCCTCAACACAAGTCAAGGTTAGTAAGCCTGGTGGGAAATCGCTGTACTGTGAACTGTTTTATGGACAATCATCCAGTCAAAGTTTTGTGGAATTCAGGGGCACAGTTGTCAGACTTGTTTCAGAACTGTTAGACAATGAGATGCCCACAGTGTTTGCCGCAAATGACACGCCTATCCCCTACATTGGCTGGATAGAAGTCAGCTTTAGGCTAGACAGTGGTTTGTCCCCAGCCAGTGAGCTGCAAGTGCCAACATTGGTATCCAGTGACCCAGCCGTGGCCAGTGATCCCATCATTGGCTACAATGTTATTGAAGCTGTTGTCAACAGAAAAGAAGTGAAGACCAAAGGTGGAATAAAACATCTTGCACACTATGTAAGTAAAGCCTTTGAAATAACAGTACAAACTGCACATTAATGTTGTCAAACTTGTACAGAACAGCAGTAAAGACTCAGAGGCACGTGTGGTGAAGACTGGAGTAAAAAGAGTGTATTTGCCGTCTAATCAAGTCACCACAGTCTATGTACGAGCACATGTCACTCCACATGCTCTGGGCCAAGGTATGCTCTTCTTATCTGATGTGGCTTACCCACCACCAGAGGGTGTTCTGTTCAATGAGGTGCTGGTGCAAATTCCAGACAGAAAGGTGCCATATGTGCCCATCCCAGTGACTAACACCACAGACCAAACCATTTACCTGAAGAGTCGTAAAGTGACTGGACATCTTGCACCGATAAAGACTGTAAATGCAGCAGACATCCAGACAAAAGTAAATAAGCTGACACAAGAGGACAAAAAGGGAACAGAGTTAAATTTACACAACCCAACTAACACACAGTCACACAAGATCCAACAGAGACCAAAATCATGGGATCCACCAGTGGATCTCCAACATCTGACAGAAAGTCAACAAGCAGCTGTAAGGGAGAATGTGAGGGAGGAATGTGAGGCATTTGCATATGACAGTGACGACGTGGGCTACATCCCATCTCTGAAAATGCATATAACTCTTCATGACACAAGTCCTGTAAAAAAAAAACCTACATGTCAGTCCCAAAACCCCTTCACAATGAAGTAAAAGAGTATTTGCAAGATCTGCTTAACAAAGGTTGTATCACACCATCACGGTCTCCCTACTCATCACTCGTGGTGTGTGTCCGTAAGAAAGATGGCACTCTTTGTCTTTGTTGTGACTTTAGAGAGCTCAACCGTAAGTCAGTTCCGGACCGCCACCCAATACCAAGGATTCAGGACATGCTGGATGCACTGGGTGGGAGCTCTTGGTTTTCAGTGTTAGGCCAAGGCAAGGCGTACCACCAGGGTGTCTTGGATAAAAAAGCCGCCCCTTGACCGCCTTCATTACACCCTGGGGGCTCTATCAATGGGTACGTATTCCCTTTGGCCTGAGCTCCGCACCCACTGAGTTCCAGAGGAGCATGGAACATTGTATGGCTGGCCTCAGAGACACTATTTGGACAACAACCTGGTACACAGCAGCAATTTTAAAGAGCATCTAGAGCGCATCCGCCTTGTTCTCCAGCGTTACATAGAGCATGGTGTTAAACTGTGAACTGTTCAGGCAAAGTGTCAAGTTTCTGGGCAAGCTGGTAACAGGCGAAGGTTACACAATGGACCCAGCAGAGTTGGCCCCGGTGTCACGAATCAGACAGACGGACCACAATAGCGTCACGTTTCAGAGAGTTTATTTCAGGGTTGGGGGGAACTGGGAGAGAATGTCCTTGTCTGTGTCTGTGTCCGAGTGGCAGAGTGGCGTCTGGCGTTGTAGGTGGAGAAGGGTCCGGGCTCACTCGCCCAGAGTCTGGAAGTCCGGGGCAGAAGAGCGGGCAGAAGTGACAAGCAGGTCCGAGTTCAGAGTTCCGAGGATTTTCAGAGTAAGAGAGCTGCGCAGACAAACAGGCTCCGTGTGTAGGCTTTGCAGGCTTGCAGACATTCTGACAAAGGTGGACTGAAAGACAGGGCTTTATATACAGGGTGTGGTAATCAAGGGAATTCAGAGCAGCTGGCAGGTTAATGAGAAAGCAGGTGAACAAACAGGTGGAGCAGATCAGACAGAGCAGAGGCAGAGCAGGGAGTTGATTGGCAGTGACTAGAAATCTATCAGTGCATGTTACAGGCAGAGAGAGCTCACAACAATTTGTGCAGAAATCAGAGAGGTTTCAAGGTTGTTGGTGCCAACTGTGGCAGTAATCTCCATATCCGGTGGTGGACGCCTTGGGTGAGGTAGGGCATCAGGCCAAAGAAGTAGTCCTCCAGGGCTTGCTTAGCCTTGTTAGCCTTGCCTCCAAAGGCAGCAGACAGATACTAATAGGCCAAGTGGGCCATGGCCTCTGTGGTTTTTGAAGCAAAAACTTGGGTGTGGAATTTCGCAGAGACCATGGAGAGAAACTTTTGATTGGCTCAGAGAACATTCTGGCAAGCCATCAGGTGTCTCAGGAGGGGAGAGCCATGCTAGACCAGCTACATCCTCGCTAGGGTCCTGGAGGGATCATGAGAGTTTATTCAACCAGTCCACTTGTGTTTTGTGGACTTGGAGAAGGCATGCCCTGTTCCTTGGGGTGTCCTGTAAAGGTGCTCCAGGTGTATGGGGTACGGGGTCCATTGTTATGGACTACCTGATTCCTGTACAAACAGAGAGTCTGGTCCACATTGCTTGGTAGTAAGTCAGATTTGTTTCCAGACAGTGTTGGACTCTGTCAGGGCTGATTTTTGTCACCGATTCTGTTCAGAACTTTTATGGACAGAATTTCTAGATGCAGCCAAGGAGCGGAGGGGTTCTGGTTTGGTGACCTCAGGATTGCACTACCCACTATCCACTTTTTACAGATGATGTGGTCTTGCTGGCTTCATAAGGTGGACCTTCAGCTCTTGCTGGAGCGGTTCGCTGTTGAGTGTGAAGCAGCAGGGATGAGAATCAGCACCTCCACATCTGAGACCATGGTCCATATTGGAAAAGGGTAGAATACCCTGTCCAGGTTGGGAATGAGGTTCTGTCACAAGTGGAGGAGTTTAAGTATCTTGAGGTCTTGTTCACAAGTGAGGGAAGACTGGAGCAGAAGATTGACAGATGGGTCAGTGCAGCATCTGCAGTAATGTGGACTTGAGCCAAAAGGCGAGACTCTGTTGAACTATGGTAGATCTTAGTTCCTACCATCACCTATGATCATGAACTATAGTAGATCTTAGTTCCTACCATCACCTATGGTCCTGAACCGTAGTAGATCTTAGTTCCTACAGCGCCATCTCTAACCAGGGTTACGATCTGAGAGGGGAAGGTACCTTTCCGGGCCAGCTGAGCATCCCGTGATCCCGGCGGAGCGTTGATGTCTCCAGTTCCCTGGAAGTATGTGTACTTCTTCACAGTGATGAGGTTGGGGGCAAACTTCCAGACGTCCTCTCGGTCATCGATGATGCAGACCATCGAGTCCCCGCAGGGGAAAAGGTTCCTGTGGAGACAGTGTACCGGATCAACTAACAAACTTCACATCTGTCACGCTGCTTTCATGACGCTTACAGTCAAACACCACCCAACCATCCACCCAACCATCCATCCATCCATCCATCCATCCAACCATCCATTCATCCAACCATCCATCCATCCATCCATTCATCCATCCATCCATCCAACCATCCATCCACCCAACCATCCATCCATCCATTTTACAAAGATTGCGAACAATTTTTAAATGTGAAATCTTTTGTGGATTTGCTCAATTTTTGTTTAAAAGATAATTTTGTTTCTTCTAAAATTGCAACTTTTTTCCAAAGTCATAGCTTTCTGACATGTGACTGTGACTTTATAATTCACAACTTTCTGTCATCAAGTACTGATATTCGTGAACTCTTTGACATCAAACCTTTTGGATACAAAATAAAAAAATACACCACAGCTTTGACCTAAAATCACTTCTTTTTTTTTTTCGCTCTAAATGAATGCTAAGTGTGTTGATCTCCTGTAAAAGTTTTCTTTTCAGCCAAGTTGCTGTTTTGAAGAATTGTTGATAATATACATTTATAAAAGAGAGGCGATCTTCAGTGAGGACTCGTCTCACCTCAGGTTCCCGGTCTTGGAAAATGGATCGATGCATTCATCTCTGGAAAGGATTCTGTGAGAGAAAAGCTTCTTCTCTGGATCCAAAAAACCTAAAAAGAGAAAAAAAGGTGTCTTTAGATGCCAGTTCGGCCGTATTATTATTGCTGCTCATGAAGGAACACTTGCAGTCTTTCATCTGGAGCTTTCAGACACGACACGTCCAACTTTCAGTCATATCAGCGCTCTGGAACGAGACCGCGAGGGCCTAAAACTGAACCTTGGGGAACCCCACACTAGATTTTATGGGTTCTTGAGGAGCATGGATCCATACTTACATAAAACTGACCATCTGTGAGATGGGAGTGAAACCATTTTAAGACAGTACCGGAGAGGCCCACCAGACTTCTGAGCCTGTTTAATAAAATGTGGTGATCTACTGGATCAAAGGCAGCACTTAGATCCAGTAGAACCAGGACTGAAAGTTTTTGTGCGTCCATGTTGCATCTAAGGTCATTAACAATCTTTAGGAGGGCTGTCTCTGTACTGTGGTTTGTCCTAAAACCAGACTGTTCCCAGTCATTCTGTCAGACACATGTCCTCACGTTTGCCTCTGAAGTCCATCTCCCACATCATGACTGCTCCACCTCCATGCTTCACTGTGGGTTTGAGTTGTGGGAATTAAGGCCCAACAACTTCACCTTCACAAAGACGAAACAAGCTGCTAAATAACGACTGTTTACCATCCAGGCGACACCAGACTGAGCTGACTGGCGTAATTAATGAGCGTAATTAATGAGCTGGACCACTGATTCCCTGCGGATGATCAGGTCCTCCAGTGGAACTCTTGGATCCTGAGTGAGTTTTATTTGATTTCTATGAAGTAAAAGTGGCGAGTTGTTTATCTGTGGTTGGATTTTTCATGTCTCGTCTGAGAGGTTCACAGAGAAAACAGCAGGTCTGGACTTCAGCTCGATACTTTATTAAATAATCAACGACGTCATCATGAAAAAGGAAACAAACAAAACATGAAAAAAAAAGAAACAATCATTTGTTTTTCTTCAAGTTTTCGACATCAACAGTATTTTCACACACACCTGAGTGGTGTGCTGCTTCATTTTGGCGGGACAGATGCCGGTAACCATGGAAACTCCTTCTGGCGCTGCCACGTTGCAGGTGCCGTTACAACCGCTAACGTGGTGCCCACAACAGCCGCCTCTGTGTGACGGGCAGCTGGTCCAACAAGCTGAGGCTCAGAAACGCCAACATGACGTCAAGGTAGATGTGACGTCATCATTCTGACGTGGCAGGATTTTACCGTCTCTGCAGCTCCCAAACATGAACGGACGCCATATTGATGACAGTTCAATCTGTTTCTGGATAAGACGCGTTAAAGACAGGGTAAGCGACTCTATGTGCTCGCTAACATCTATAAAATAAACACATAAAATAAAAATGGATCCATAAACAGAGAGGGGGCAGCCTGTTCAGCAAACTACCGGCCAATCACAAGCAAGCATGCCTGTGATTGGCCGGAACGGTTGGTGGTAGTTTTTCTATCTCTTTTTAATTTACTGATGTTTTCATCCAAAAAAATAATAATTAAAAATTAAAAAATAAATCAACATTCAGAAACGGCTTACCCTGCCTTTAATTCTGTTGCTGCGTTTCCTACGACAGAAAAAGTCCAGTGAGCTCCAGTTCCACCAATAAAACATCACATGTAACAAAAGCAGAAGGCAAAAAAAAAGAAAGAAAGAAAACAAACTACGTGTCCGGCATGCACGCTACATCACAGCAACACTGTTACATCTTAATTTGTTTTTTTCATTCTTAACAGCTCTTTTTTATTACACAGATACATATTTACATCATCGATCGAAGGTGCGACATTAAAACGTCACACCAGACTACAGCAGCAGCGGCAACATCCTGAAATAACACCATAACACAACTCACAGAGCTGTGGCGACTTGAGGGATATGTGGTGGGGCTGGGGGGGGGGGTTACATATATATTTATGTCTCTTAATGTCAATAAATCCCGTGAAAACATATGAAGCCTTCATCCACCTCTTCTGGGAAAAGTTTCTGTCTGTCTGGGGCCAACCTTTAGTCCGCTCCTAAATGTCATCCTTAACCTCGTTAAGTATCCGGAACGAGTGGTTTTATAGCGAGCACGAGTCATTAATTATCCCAGGAGATGAGGCAGCCATCATGTGTCCGTCAGCCGTCAGTCAGGTACCGGAGCTCGAGTCCTTGCTGCGAGCTTTGATTGGATGAGAAGAATTAGAGCTCCAGCTGAGAGGCAAGTTAATTGACTGGGGGGGGGTCGCTCCACTCTGTGAAACGATTGGAGGATCAGCCATTGGACCGATGACATCACTATTAACAAATTCAGTTAGTCTGAAATGATAGCGGTTCCTCCACGTTTGGCTAGCACGAAGGACACTGCATCTTCTGATCTGATTAGCCTACAGATCTACTGGGGGGATGGGGGTGGGGGGGTGCTGCCTTTAACTTTGACCCACATTCACACAAACACACAAACACAGCGGTACCAACAAACAGCCCCTTTCTGCCCTTCCTCGCCCCAACAATGGCTGCTGGGTGTCAAATCTAATGAGACTGGCGGCGAACAACAGCTGAGTGTGTGTGGAAGCGGCGTGGGGGAGGGGAGGGAGGCGGGGGGAAGCATCCTACTGGTAGATGTGCTGGAACCAAAAATGATGCAACTTCCACTTGTAGGAAAGAGGTAGGAAAGCACATTAAAAAGGTGTCGCTGTTCAAGTCTCCATTCTTCCCTTTTCTTGCAAATTACGAGGAACAGGGTGATGAAAGAGCGCTATGGTCGGCACCGACGGCGTCGTCAAGCCTCTCAGGAGATGATGCGAATGCCAAAGTACTTCTTGAGCTGCTCAAGGAAAATGAAAGTGAGCACTGTGTGTGGAATCAAGCGAATCCCTGCGGGGACGAGACCCTGCAACGAAAAAGGGAGCGTGCCATTATTCCACATGAGAGATATCTGACTATCTCATTAAGCAGAAAAGAACAACTCCAAACATACAGATGTTTTACTGAGTAATGACAGAAGCAAACCCAAGACATCTGGAATAAACTGGGCTGAAGGGTCTGAAGCACAGAGATGCTAACATCGTGGAACTGGAAGATCTTCAGATGACCATCATAAATCCACTACATAACTGTAGAAAATACACCTTTAATTTATCCCTTTCTTTCCCTTTTTATTTTCCCATTTTTCCCATTGCCTCATAACATGGATTTAAAACGGATCTCTGAAGGGTTTCTGTCAACCCAAGACCTAACAAAAAAAGAAAAAGAAAATCACTGAATAACAAGTTAAAGCTCCAGCGTTTTCTGGGTACGTCTCCAGAGGTTGGGCACAACTGGCTCGGGGACTTTAGCTCCTTCAAGCCAAAGAGATGCACTGGTGTAAAGTGATTTTTAAAAGATAACACAGGATTAATAACTGGACTGAAACCTGGGCTTTGCTACAGGAACTCTAATAACTCTGCATGTTTAATCTTTAAACCTCTCAGACACCGTCTTAGACGTACGCTCAGGTCGCTGCCATACTGAAGGCAAACCTCTGTTCCAGCCTCTGTCAGCGATACCAAAGACTGAACAGGCTTTTTCTCAAGGACCTCTGATGGCTAAAAGTAAAACATTAAAGCCATGATACGTGTTTAGAGAACCTCTCAGATCCCATCGGGTGATCCTTGCTTTTCTTTTCTTTTCTCCCGTTGAAGTTTAGCTTTGGGCAGTGAGCAGTTTAAGCTGTCACATCAGCAGACAGTCACATCTCTGCTGCAGAGGTCTGTAGCTCCTTCAGCGCAACTTGGGACCTCGTGCTCTTCGGATATTTTATTTTACGCTAATCTGTACTATTCCAAGAACTTTGACTCGGACTTGTCTTCACTGTGCCGGTTGCTTGGTGGTGCTGCAGACTCTAGAGCCTTTCAAAACAGATATATGAACATGTAGGCAGTTTCTGAAACTGCTGGTACCTACTGACTTGTGCAAAATGCTGCATGTAGTAAGCAGCATTGCACAATCTAAACTACTACTTTGTGACTTCCAGAAGTGTGCACAGTTTTATACGCATCTTAATGCAAGGGGTCACTGCAACTGAATGCACTGACTGTGGTACCTTCCTTGCACTACTGCAGAGCTTCAGCGCTGTTTGGCACTGGTATATTGCATACGCCACAATAGACCAAGATGTTTGAGTGATATTTCCAGTGTTTACTTCTATCGTAGCCACAATTTAATTAATCGATCACTCAGTGTAACATGTAGTAACTTGCATATCTACTGTCTGCATTAATTGCATTAATCTTACAGGGCTATAAAAAAAACTGCACAGTGTGGACCCGGCATACAGAATGTTTCTAAAACACACAGGAACCTCCTTGTTTTTTACCTTGTAAAATGCCAGTGGACCCAGCTTGGCAGTTTCCCGTAAGCAATGTCCCACCCCCTGAGGAGAGAGGTAAATTACATCAGAATGAAAAGGGAACTGAAGATGGAGAAGCAGAAACATAAAGGACTAAAAGGGAGGGGGCAGGGTTAGACGAAGTGCACTCACTGTGTACTCTCCTTTGGAGTTCATCAGCCTCGTCTTCATCACGTCCAGTGGCTGACACAGGAATGTAGCACAGCCTCCCTGCAGAGGGACAGTCCACAGAGCTCAGAGGACAACCCGGCTACGACTGAACTGGTGCACAAACACAGCCAGACACTTACCGCGATAAAGCTGGACAGAAAGTGCGTGAGAATGTTGTCCCCCAATATGCCTGTCCCCAGCACCAGCTGTTTGGCCTGGTCGTAGCACGCCAACTACAGATGCAAACGACAGTGAGGGCAGATGACAGAGAAATGATTAGGGATCAGCACCCGGCAATCGTTCTCAGCTTAAGTGGCTCTTGTGCTAATTAAACCTTTATTTAGCAATCGTGTCTTAAATGAAAAGTTTCAAGCATGTTAAACTGTTCAGCTTGAACTGCACAGTCAGAAATCAGTCTTCAATGCTCAGTCCAAAGTGTAAAAATACCAGTAATTGGCTCCCCCTAGTGGTACAATGAACGACAGAGACAAACTGTGTTTAATGTAATCGAGTGTTAATGGTTGAACTGGCTGACCAGCTTTGGATTTGAAGGGAATTATTATACAAGCCAGTCTGACATCTTTTGACTGCACGAAGGAAAGTTCTGTTGACTGCAGGAGACTTTGGACAGTTGCACTTTCACAACACCTTCAACTAAACTGGCCTGTCAAAACATTGTCTAACTCCAAAATGTATATATTGCAAATATGTATAAATTTTAAATTCACAAAGATACAACCCAGTTACTGAGGTGTCGCAGGTCAGTGATGTCATCGTGTCAGTCCCGAGCACGGTCAGGTCAGCAACTGTCGCCAGTTAACCTACCGTGGTTCCTCCAATAAACACTCCCTCCATAATAGCGCCCCCAAGACTTTAACAAATATTAAATGAAGCTGATCCTCAAGCACAAATACTGATGTTGTTCTATTATGAATCCCACATTCAGCACGAAAACGGTCTGCGGCGGTTTTTGGAGCGGAGAAGACGTGTTGCAGAACACTTTCACCAGCGTCGGCTCTAAAACAAACCCGCACAGAGAAATTTTGCGCTTCCAAAAACACACCACGTGGCTTCTACGGAAGCTTCGGTCGACCAAAAAGCTCCATACGTAACAGAGCAGGTCCGAATCGAGGCGGGCAGCGTTCTCACCAGCAGCGAACCAAACTGGAGTCCACATGGAACTGCACCAAGACCACCTTCTGGAGGTGGTTTTAGGTGGCTTTAGTCTGGACCAAATTAAACTGGTCCGCTTTCACACCGGCCCAAACGAACCGTACTTGCAGGTGTTCCGGACTCCAATCCGCTTTAAGCAGATGTTGTAGGTGAGAAAGCACCCTGAATCTTTAGGGTTGAAATAGATGCCTCTTGGTTGTGTTTTGCATTTTGCCCAGCAGCTTTTCTTAGTACAGGTACAGTAATCAGTCGTCAAATGCTCCTCCATTCGTTTCTGATCTTCACCACTGACTTTTCCAGCCTTTTGTTGCCTCTGCTCCAACCTTTTTGAGATGTGTTGCTACCATTAAAGTCAACATGAGCTAATATTTGCCAATCCCACTAATATCACAGTAAAAATAAATAAATAGATAAATAAAATCATATTCTGCAAGTTTAAAAAAAAAAAAATACTAAAACCTTCCTGAGCTTGCGAACAACAGCTCAGATGATACTTTGTCAAATTCAAATGGAGTTTATGATCTTATTGATTTTTTTTTTGTTTTTTTTATGATCTTATTGTTAAACACAAGTTTAACAGTGTCCTGTTAGGAAAGCCCTCACACTGTTTCTGTGTGCAGTACACTTGTTGGAATTTTACTAGCATTTCCATCCTTACGTGCAAAACCGTTTCTGAATGCGTCACCATCGAGCACTGTCAGCATCGGCTGTTGCGTTTAAGAGCCACACTTACAGGTATTTCTGTTATCATTCCAAGAGGCGGCCTGTGAGCGGGATCAGAAAGCCATAAAAGTGCCGAGCAGGAGGCCAACCCATACTTAATGAGAGCAATGGCCATGCGCTCTTCTGGCAGATCAACAATGTGGTGCTGCTGCAGACATCTGGGCCAAACTAAACAGCTCATTTCAGATCATTTATGTTTGCAAATGCAGCATTTAAACTTGCTCCACAAGTTACATTCTAAAGCATGAACACGCACCACATTTTTACGACTCTACAAGCCCCCATATAACGCCATAAGAAGGTGGCGCTTCGGCCTCTTTCATGTTTAAGACTCCTGAGCTGAAACACACACCAGGACACAAGTAAAAGGAATAACCTTTATAACTGTAAGGCAGTACAAATGGCCCTTTTCCAGTAGTACCTACTCAGCTCGGCTTGACTCGACTCTACCCTGCTTTAAGGGTTTTCCACCAGGTCAGAGTACCGGGTCATACCTCCTTTTTTCGTACCTACTTGGCTGCGGTTCTAAACAAGCTGAGTCAGGCTGAAAATGCAACGTCACCGGGATGCAGGCCACTGATTGGCCACAGAGTGACGTCACTGATAAGTCATGAGAGCGACTCTTTCACACCCGCCATATTTAAAACTCAGCAACAGCGACTGCGATTTACTTTATTTTCACAACTAAACTTGGATACAGCGAAAAATGGCAAACAAGACTTGGCGGTGCAACGAGGACGCCTCAACGTCCTCCATTATTGTTGCCACATATGTGACCGGAGTTGCCACATATAAAGACATCACCGTGTTTCAGGCCACCTTACCATGAAGGCCCCACCCACATGGAGGTGGTATTTAACTGGAATGGAAAACGAGTGAGGCAGAGCTGCGTAGGTACGAGTGGAAAAGGTCCAAAAGCTTCCTGACCACAAATTTCCGTCCACAGCCTCACTTTAAGTGATGTGACTTGCCTGTCCCACAGTGACCAACGCTCCTCTGCTGGAGGCCATGGAGGCTCCTGAGAAAAGCTTCCTGACACCCTCTGCAAGTCAAGATAGAGATCAGACATCAGACGTGTTGCACTGGAACTAAATGTGAAGGTGCAAACCTGTTAAAGATTCAGCTTATTTACCTTCTCTGAAGACTCTGTA
This sequence comes from Arrhamphus sclerolepis, assembly GCA_037176975.1. NCBI lineage: Eukaryota > Metazoa > Chordata > Actinopteri > Beloniformes > Hemiramphidae > Arrhamphus > Arrhamphus sclerolepis. The sequence continues at coordinate 12,725 of JBAMYA010072677.1, forward strand.
AAGTCCATCAATGGCATGCTTATAGCTAGAAGAAAAATAATAAAATAAAATAAAAAGATAAATCATTCATCATTTTCTAGAATCATTTTCATCTTAACTAAATACTTTTGCAGTGCAGTTCCTACACTCACTTTCTCCTTTGCTCTGCTGGTAGTTTCATGTCATTCTGCATCCTAGAAGAAAAAGTATTTCAGATCTCATTCTGAGCACAAACTGGTTGTTTCCCAACAGGGAGTTTTTTTTCTTGCCACTGATAGGTGTTGCCATGTGCTCGGGGTTTCTTGTAAATAGGAAATTTATAAATAAATTGAATGGAAGTGAAGTGAATTTCAGGAACTGTTGTTGCTACGTTACCTGACGTTCACCAGGTCTGCCGGCGTTCCAACAAACCCACCAGTGAATCCTGTTAACACAGAAATTGTTTGGCATATATTGTACGTGTAAGACAGCACAGGTGCATGCACAAGTGTGTGTGTGTGTGTGTGTTTGAGTGTTTCCACCTCCGAAGGCACCAAGGAGAACCTTCTGGTAAAAGGGCATGGGGCCCTGGCTGGTGCTGCCCATCATGTCCCTCACTGTCTCATAGATGGCAAATCTGGTGAGGGAATAGGACATCTGAGAAGAGAAGAGTGTTACAAAGTATAGCATGTTATCATTATTATCATGGCAGTCAGTTTTAACTGAAAGAATTCTGCATTTGAGTGGAAAGTTTGTTCATTTTGTAAAATAAATAAATAAAAATACCTGTCTACAAAGTGAAGCAGAGAGGCCGTTGTAAAGAGCCAGCACCCCATCATTCTTTACCACATGAATAGCCATTCCCACCATCCTCTTCTTCACCTCCTGCTGTGTCTGCAAGTGTACCTGGAAGAAATGTCATGGATTACCATCACGTCCTCCTTAAAAAGGCCGACCATGAACTCATAAACACCAAAGCAGCTGAGGGACATTGATGAGAGGATGAGGAATGAGGAAGGAAGAGGGAGGATGTATATTTCAGTCACGATGCCAAGAACAAGTCAGTGAAGTATGGCAGTAATGTGCATGTGTAGCTTTAGGTGTGCGGGGGGACAGTGTGGCCTTTGTCCTGTGATCTTATCAGACTCTCAGCTTGAAAGGCCTCAAGCCTTTAAACAGAAAATGTTTCTCCTTCAAACTGCTGATCTCGATAAGAAGTCTTTGCCATCCAATTCACCATTTCCCATAATTCACTTGAACACTTTCTGTTCAATCACAGCCAGCGCAGATCCTGTCAGTCTACATCCCCACACTGGTTTCAGCATAAACCCAGACGAGGTTGAACTTCTAGTTAGCAACTTGGTTGAAGCTCCCAATATTACCCAGCCTCCATTTTTTGTATGTATTGTATTGATTTGTAGGTCTGCACAAGTGCACAGCAGCAATCGATGATCCGGGTTCATGAGGCCACGATGAAGCGATTTTCCCACAATGTTTTATACAATAAGATATTCGTAGATGTTGAAGTACATCCTCTCAGTCCTGAAGTCACAGTTACTGTCAAGCCTAAATCGTTTCTCATATAAATAAATAAATAAATATGTGTAATCTACTTAAAAGAAGTAATAAAAACAAATCTAAGCTCAAGTGCAATGCAAACAAGTAAACACTGAGATCGGCTCCTCTACTACGCAGACTGTTTCATGGACCGAACTGTTGCACCGGGTCATCACCTTAGTTACTAATTACCACAAAGACAAACTACAACTGAGCGTGACAGCACTGCTCATGTATTTGCAGGTATCATTTTTGGAAAACGTTAAACGTTGACGACTGCATTCAGCCAAGACTTGGCCCAGTTCCTTCATCCTTCAGCTGAGCTGTGAGCACGAAGGCTCACGACAGACTTTATCAGGCCATTAATACTGTACGAAGATGAAACACAGAGGTTCAATAAGCTAAGCTAAGAAAGTTAAAAAGATTTAAAAATGAGAGGGCATCAGTGTCTGGAAACCATAGTTAAGTGTCTGACTTTGATGAGTACAAACTAATCTTGTTTAAAAATTCAACCATAAACGTTCAGAACACCAGAAGAGCAACTTATGAAGAGCTTTAAGACAAAAGAAAATGAAACGTGAAAAACAGCTTTTTCCATGTGACTTCTGTGCTTAGTCATCACCTGTTTCCCGGCAGAAAAAAACAATGTTTGCTCTAAATTACATGTCATTGTGTCTAAAGTTAGATCCCTGTTGAAAGCTTTTAGGACGATGTGGTTAAGCACACAGTATTATAAAGCTATAAAACCTTTTAAGCTGCTGCCACAGTGTGATACTTGACCTTGCTGCTGGGTTGTGCAGAACAGGCCGTGGCGTCCCCAGAGACTGTGTCTTATTTGTCCAAATTTGTTCATTGTTTCATTTCTGTTAGCAGTGGCAGCTCTCAGAAGAAGAAGAAAAATACCATGAAATAGTTGCAATGCTCTGATTTGACGTATGACTTCTGGGACACCTGAAGCTGCACACCAATCAGAGACGACAAGCATTTTATGCCCAATCATGATGTAACACATTGACTAATAAAAATAAAATTACAAATTTACAAAGAACAATAAACTTTGAATTGTTAAGAATATCCTGACAGTGAAGTTTGTCATGGAATGTTATTTTAAACAAACTGTACTTGCCACTGTTACAAGTGTATCTAAATTGGTGAATTGTAAGTCAGTTGACTCTGTCTTTGCTGCATAACTTATGCACAGCTTTTTTTAAATTATTATTTATTTAAATTTCAGGGGATTTTCATCAAAGCTCATGACTGGACCTGCAACTGTAAACCCATCTGAGTAAATACAGACATGGCCACATTTTAATAAGTGTTCAGTATCAAACCTTTAAATGCTCTTTAAGGGAAAAAAGTCACTTTGTATCTAAGAGAAAACAGCGCTGAATCAAGTATGAAAATATATTTTGTATTGTTTTAGAAGATAAGTGCAGGGCAGGGTAGTAGCATTTTTGGCAAGTGAATGTTCATGATAGTGCCTTCTCTTCTCCTTTATGCATTTACAACTCTGCAGTGTCGGCTATCAGTCTGCAAAATGCAATTATAACATCTCCAGCCAACAAACAAGTAGGTGCAAAGATTCCAGAGGCCCATTTGACTGCAGTCAGTGTGGTGATTAGTTGCCTCCACTGTATAATTACACACCGCATGACTTCCTGATGAATACTTAGCCTCTTATCAAGGTCATGTGCCAGTAACAGTGCAATCCAACAGCAACCGCTGGACTTAGCTGTGCTCCTACAAGTCCATGCCGAGTTAGCGTTACTGAGAAATTCATAACTCTAAAAACTATCATCTTTGGCTCAATAGAAAACTACTTAAGTTTTAGCATATTTGACAGCCTTTAAAAATTTAAAAATAAATAAATAAATAAAAACTTTGGAGGGTTTGAACATTGATGAGGAGAGTTCAAACCTCCAGATGGGTCTCTCTGGACTAGCATGAACTAAAATCTCAAAATATAGTCTATATAATTATCTATATCATATGAAAATGTACAATTATGGCTCCTCCTTGTGCACTTGTGAAAACCTATTTTTCTTTTAAAAGTTATATGTAACTTGTGTGTGTTTGAAAGTAAGAAAGATCTCACATAGCACTTCAGGTGAAATCAAGACTCAACATGCATGGCTCCATTCTTACACACGCACATAAACACACACGTGATTTCAGGCTATGGGGCATTAAATTGAACTTACTGATCCTAACTTTAGGTTTTTTTGTTCTTTTTTCTCCTGAAACTGTGGATGTGTGTGTTGACCCATGCCCTACATTTCACTTGGACAGGACATCCAGCACATGACAGTGGGACTACTGGTGACATGTGACACCTCAACGAAAAAAGACAAGTTTTCTCCTCTGTATGTAAAAACCGGGACAGCTGCAAACTGACCACCGACAGATGAGGCTCGTTTTACCGCATCCTGCCCGCTACTACAGCTGGAAACAGCTGGACACCGGCGCCCAGGCCTGGCCTGCGGAGGGCCACAGCGCCCCTCACCTTGAGGAGATCCAGCGGATGAGTGCAGCAGGCGGCTCCGCATGATGCTAGCCCGCCGAAGTACCACCGCGACATCCGCTTCTCCGTCATGGTCGCGGGCTCTGAGGTCGTCAGCTCCAGCAGTGACTTCCGTCCTCCCGGTCCGCGTGCTGTGTCGCCTTCCCGGCCTCCAGCTGAGGGGTCTACAGGACTGTGGCGTTAATCTTCAAACATCCCGATAAGAGACTGAGCCACAGACCTGGAGTGGGGTGGAGAGCGGGCGGGGGGGAGCTTTGGGCTCCAGCAGCATCGCACGCACTTCAGCTACACCGTGGCACGCGCGTGAAAGACCGCGGGAGCACGCACGCACCGGTTTTTGCTGTGCTCTGGTGCAATGTGAGACGTAGTAGGAAGCGGCTGAACGGAGGAGGAGGAGAGCCAGCCAATTGTCTCTGCTGACGGCGGAGCTACCTACCCTCCCCGCGGGGAGGAGGGGCTGAGATCCAAAGGTCGACAGCGGGGAATGAGAATGTAAAAGCTGCGCAGAATGAACCTCCAGACTATTCTTTCACCGCTTTTAACTGTAACAACGTTTTAAAGTGACGCGCATCTCTCTGATTCTGCATTGAGAATAGCTGATGAGCCTGTCTCTTTAAGAGAACAACTGCGCGCATTCTCAAGATAAAAAAACAAACAAAACTGGCCTCATGTTTGGTGTTTATGAACCTGCCGATTCAAAGAGAATATAAAATGTCTCCAGTCACCATAAACTCATATTCTTCCTTGTAAAGGTGTATGACTTTCGATTCTTTTTTTAAAATTTTTATTTATTATTTTTTTTTTTTACCAACATCACAGTCAGTTTTAAATGCATTTTTTTCAACTGTAGAAATAACTGATGTAGCAGACGTCCCTTTGGGGTTCTTTCAAGTGTAGCAAATCCAAAACTTCTGATCGTTTTAAGATGTATAAACTTACTTGCTTACATTTACTCTTCTTGTGATCAAATGATGCATCCAGGCGTATAACTCAAATTATATATCAGTAGTAGATCCTTTAAAAATGGTATGTACAAGTACCATTACATGATACTGATACAATTTAGAGGAGACAACTTATTCTGTTATTAAAAAAAAAAAAACTTGTTTAACTGCTAAAAGCCAAAACAGCACTTTTAGAGCTTCAGCTAGAAGTTGATATAAAACATACAAAACACAGGGACTTGACAGGTGCAAAATCCAACTCCTGTCATACAAAATAATAATTACAATAATTACTCTTCAGGATGTTCACAGCTAAACAATATGACTTTGAAAAACATTCCTCTGAAAATATAATATAATTGCTGTAAATTCATTTTATTATTTTTATTGATTTCTTTCTGGTTAAGTTGACAGAAAACATAATAATGTTGTAATTTAGATTAAAAAAACATGTCTCCACGACATCTTGCATTGTTCCACCTGCTGGTTCTCAGGATCCGTAGCCGTGACTAGAGAGCTGTCAGATAAAGCAATGGGGGAAAGGTCCATAAAGAGGGTCCTGAAACAAATTTCATTAGTTGTTCCCAGTGAACTGTGGGCCAAAGATCAGCCATGAACTGAATGACTGCATGAGCATCTAATAAAAAAAACAAAAAGCAGAAAGAGTTGCTTCTCAGGTAAAGCACCAGCAGAAATGAGGTCATTCACTCTGCAGTAAAGACACAGCTTTTCCTCTAATTCCATCCAGCAACAATTGTTGTGCAGCCTGTAAGCTAGTTCAGGCATGCAAATTGAGCAACATATTGCGACAGCCTTCCCTGTTTCTGAACTACATGCTGGTCCAAAGACTACGGTGTTCTCAGGCCTGGTGCTTCCTGAACTGCTTATCTTCCTTTCACCCGATGAGATCATTTCTTCTGAGAGTCTGTCAGTGGTGGGATTCTAATATAAATGTGCCACAATTTAAAAAAAAAATGCAACAAAAGTGTTAAATAAGTGATGAATCAAGAACTAATATATCACATAGAGCCAATAAAAGTGGAATAAGTTATTGTTGAACCACATTTTCTGAAAAGTGCAATGATATTCACCCACAGTCTATTTATATTTCTTTGTTTACTATTAATACATTATCACAGTGATGAAGGAAGCTGGGGGCGGAACAAAGGTATGCTCATGTGTTGTTACTACAAAAGAGATAAGGGTTGAAATAATCTTGATGTGGTTATTACTGAATGAGAAACATCCCTTGCACTTGTTTTCATGATCTTATCTCATGTGTCACGTCTCACGTCCATAAAAACAAGTTTAAAACTGTTGTTGAGCAGAGAGTTTGCAGGATGGCATGCAGGAAAGGCCACATGTGCTTTCCAGCCCGCTGGCTCTACGTGCAACCCTGTTGGCTGGACTCCAGCAGTTGTTACCCTCTGACTGGTTTCTGTAATTTATTTCCCACATTTAGATCACAGCCAAAAACTTGGCGTTACAGCAGCTTAGCCACAAACAAGGACCTGAAACACAACCATAAAACCTCAGCTAAAATCAGTTTCTGTTGACACAATTTAACTCTTGCCTCATTCGCTGGCACAGACGTTACATTGCTTCAGTTACGTGAATAGACAACGTGTTAGATGGAGCAAGTCAAAATGATGAAAGTCTTCTCATTTCATCAGAGAAACAACAGTCACAGCTTCTTATAACGGTGAAATTACAGATAATTCTAGTATGCAGTTATTTATCAGTATGAAATGATCGGTGGCTCTGATGAGTTAATGTTGCATGTCTGCCTTCACTGATTCCTCTGATTTCTTTTACACTCAAATGTAATTTTCTGGAGATTACTTTTCTAACCACTATTAAAAAAAAAAAGATTAAACATCAGGAATCACATCTTCTTCTGCTAAACAGAAGAAGAGACAACCTTTTAGCTCTGATTGGTGCTAAAAGACATGTCGAGTTAAACCCTATGTGGAAGGAAAATGCTTCTTTGAGGTATCGAGGGAAACGTGGACCATGAAAGATGAACTGGTGTCAACAGTTTCCATTATAATAATTCACAGGTGACAAACAGATTAAACACAGTTGCTCTGTAGTCCTGCATGCAGCAGCACTGCTGATTTTGTTGGGCTTTTTCTCTAGAAAACATACAGGATTTAGAAAATATTTCATTCGAAAATGAAATAATGTGTTGTTAGCTTGAAAAAAAAAATCCTCAGAAAAGAATGCATTCTTGTTTGCATTATCATCTGAATTTAATCAAGTCATGGGACACTTTTTTAAAAATAACTAGTGGAATGACCATCTTTCAGTTCAAAAGGTTTAAATAATAGGACATAAAGAGTATACGCTATTTAGCACAACTTAAAATTAGGTCAATGCAGCCTCACTTTGTCATTCATTTATTCAACTAAAAGTAATCCACAATGCGTACACCCATTTCTCTAGCTTCCAGAATTAATTAATAATCACTTTCTGTCTGGTGTGATGAGTCTCTCGCATCATTATAGAGGAAATTTGCTTTACCCTTCTCATCTTTACAGGTCATTCATGTTTTGTTGTCATCATTGTCGCATGCACAGCATTTCTGTCAATTCCTTTTTCGTTTTCCCCTTCAGCCATTGCTTTGAATTCGTCGTTCTGCTGTATGACACCGTTTCCAGCGAGTCAAACAGGTTTGATTGTAGAAAACAGAAAAGTTCGAGCTCAACTGCGAGGTTCTGAGCTCGTGTGTGGCTGCAAAACGTTTTTGCTGTCTTGCTGTTTAGTTTCACCAAACATGGTCCTGTGCATTATGGTCAACCCTGCAAAACTGACTGATTTTAAGTTGTATGTGGAGGGTCTTTATGATTTACATTCTCAGCAGTGTTAGAAATGATCAAATTTCGACATTAATTGTATTGATAGGGAGAACATGGATCGTTTAGATCAGGTGTCGACAACTAAGTTTGGCCTCGGGCAAAATTTTCTTTTGAGTAACTCAATGGCGGGCCAAAATTACATCTTTATCAGGCAAAACCTGTCTTTCCTTTAAAAAACAACAAAAAACTTTTTCCTCATCGATTTCATCTTGTACAAAACATGATTTAATAAAGGTATTTATTAAAATCAACTGAATTTGCTACAGACTGTTATTACTGTGTTACTGCTTTGGCTCCACATGCATCTGCATTATGAAACAGACAGTAACCTGGCGATAATAAAGCTGCTGTCTTTATCACACGCTCACAGTCCAAAGTGCCAATTGTCTTCCCTGACTAAAAAAACTGTCCCCTCTTTGAGGTTGCACCATCAAGACCCAGGAGAGGAACCGTGTGACGCACAAAAATCTGGAGAACTGTTTGTGGATTAAAGTGACATCCATGTCGCCAAACAGCCAAAAGATTGTGACTGAAGGGAGATTCCAGTTTTCCAGACTAAGTTTTAAGCAGTCATATTGTTGCTTGATGTTATTTCAACAGTAATTAAAGACCAGATTTATCAACATCCCAGTTTGCATGTAGTAATTTGCACGTGCAATCCAGAATTTGCATGAGAGGTGGAATCACTGTTTGCGTGTCATTTAGAGTGATTGCACAAATGGTGGCGGGTGCAAACGTGTTCGAGATGCCATATTTAAATGAGGTTTTTGCGTGTTTTTTCTGGCCTGTACACCAGTGCTGCACCAGTATGATCCAAACAGCAGAATCTGCTCTTCAGGATTCCTTGTGCGGCCTCGTTGCATCTTATTTCAGCATATGTGGTTCTCTTTTATTTTGTCAAAAAACATCGTTCATCCCAAAAATGTTCACACCAGGTTGAATAGTGTGTTCTCTGTGTCTCCTGCATCGTTTGATGTCTCCAACATCCGCAGCCTTGTGTGTGCAATTACATGTATAGATTTTTGGAACGTCCTTTTAAAACGTGTTAATTTGGACACAGTTTCTAGGAGCTGTGTTCAGGTTTGATAAATCCCATTGCGGGTTCTATATTAATATATTTACATATTCTTCTCTCAACACACAGAATTATGTGTGAACACGCCTAATTGCATGTTCGTTGTGGCGGATGTATAACTGGATTAGACGTGCTATGTTGCACCTTTGAAAGACACAAATCTTTGCACCCACTGTTGGCAAATCAGTTTGTGTGTTTTTTTGTGTGTGTGCAGTGACTTTGCACTGGTTTTAATACACGCAAACCTTCATTAAATCTGGCCCTTTATATCTGCTTTTTTTTAATTTTTTTGCTCTCTAATTTCAGGAGCGCAGTGCCTACGTCCCAGTTTCCCACCACTAGCCAGTGTGGTCCGAAGTCAGGCAGATGCTGCTGTATTTATTTAATAATTTGTTTTTTTCTCAGTGCCATCTGCTGGGCCATTTATTATTGGTGGCGGGCCACTTTTGGTCCGCGGGCCGCCAGTTGCCAACCACTGATTTAGATCGTCAGGGGAAACAAAGGCAAATCAATTTTTCATTTAGTCAAACTAAACTATTAAATAAAATATTAATACCGCTGAAAATAATATATTACACAATTGGGATTTTTTTAAAAAAAAAAAAGGTATATATTATTAGTGTTATTCAGAGTACAAAACATGCAGTGTATCATTAAGTACATGCAAGAAAAGTCATAGAATACAAATACAAAAAAGTGTTAAAAATAAATAATCGCTGCTTCCAGACTTGATTTGTGAAAACACCAGCATGCACAGTTGTTCTATGCACATTGGCCTTCTGTACACAGAGCAGCCACCCACATACACACACAAACACACACACACACACATAAACATGGACAAGCAGAGGCCGAGTGGAATCTGAGAAATGTAAGTTACATGCATTAGTAAGCATCTAAACATCTAGAGCCCTCCCACAGTTCATATACACTCCCACTGTTATACAAAGCCTTCAGAGTAAAATTTACTACAAGCCCTTCTGCAGAAGGTCAGATGTGTAATTCATTTAAATGTAGCATTGAGTGAGATGATTCTTTCATTTGGAGAGTGCATACAACCGAGGAGCCGCACTGAAGCTTCGGCACTGTAAAAGGCTGCAAATAGCAAAAGCAATTAAACCCACACAACTCAAAGAAAACTAACACAAATCTAGTGCCACCATTACACAATGCTGTTAAATACTCTTTAATCGTTGTAGTTTCCTACAGGCTCGCAATTGTAACCTCAGTGTCTTTTCATACTTTACAAGTCCAATAAAAGGGTTTCATGCAAAAGACCTTTCCAGTGATTTTACACCTCTCCTGCTGCTCCTGTGTGTGAGCTGACTTTTGCTGCCGCTCCAAAAACAGGCTGTGCTCTCACTCCTGGTGCAGGCGAGCCAACATGCAACAGAGCTCCCCCTACCAGCAGTAGCACGCTGGCCCCCCAGCCCAGGTACAAGGCCGGCCCCAATTCTCTCTTTAGAGGCGCTGCCACATTTGGATCGTAGAAGTCCCTGATTATAGCATAGGCAGTCCAGCAGATGGGCATCAAGTAGGCAAGGGCAGCAACAATGAAGAGCATCCCTGCGATCCGAGCCAGTCGAGCCTTGGCAGCGTGGTTACCATCCCCCATGCAGTGAGTGCACTTGGCCCCTGCCACGCCAAGGATGAGGGCCAGGACGCAGAGAAGCAGGGAGAGAACTGTGATGCCCCTGGCCACTTGGGCAGACATTGGAAGGGCCAGGGTGGAGTCGTAGGTTTTGCACTGGATTTGGCCGGTGGTTTGGGACAGACAGTTCATCCACAGTCCCTCCCACAATACCTGGGCGATCACCAGCTCTCCACCCACAAAGGCAGACACACGCCACAGTGGAGCTGCACACACCAGCGCCCCACACACCCAACCCAGGAGAGCCAGCACCAAGCCCATCAGCTGCAGACCTGTTGATGCCATTGCTGAACAGATTTAAGCGAGCGTTTACCCTCAGCAAGTAGTATTTCTCAAAGAGACCAAGTCCAAGCTTAAAGATTACTGGGAAGCCTTGGCTTAGTCGATTCTCTGTCTCTGTCCGCTGATTGGGAGTTGTTGAGATGCTTTTCCTTCTGTAACACCTAAGCTTCCTATGGAGAGGAAATCATGTTCAGCAAATGTTCTTCAGCAGCACAGAACAGGCTGTACACACTACACACTTAGCGGTTTCTGCAGTACTTCAGTAATTACTGATTACGTCTCAATTCCCATTTTCCATCAAATTAAATAAAACTTACTTTGCAGTCAGATGCCCGCAGACTTCTGGATGATCCGTCGTGTGTTTCTTGGTGGTGCAGTGTGGCCGTATGGTGTGAGTGAACGCCTGGTGTCTCTTCATTTATGACTGAGCAGCTTGTCTCACTAGATCTTGTGCATGGACAGTGGGAGGGACGCAGTGTAATACTGCATAATAAATACACTCACAAACTCAGCACAGTTGGTTATTATAAAAAAAGAAAATACTTTTCATGACAACACAAGGACACTTTGTCACAGACATTGTTGATAGATACCATGTTGTCATCTCACAAAGTTGGAGTGGGCAGACTGAGGCCTACACTGGTTTTGTTGTGTTAGAAGTAATTCATTTCGTCACTAGATGGCATTAGAGACTCTTCAACACTGGCTTTAAGTTTTCTTTGTCTGAGGGACTTTGCAGTAGTAATATGTGTTTTGGTTTTTGTTTTTTAAGTTGCAGCAACAAACAACTTGAAACAAGCAGTTGTGAGTCAATGATTGGTCAACTGCAGGCAGAGATCAATGTCAGATGAATGTGGGACTTCACCAGGGTCGCCCTTTGATTTTGTTGTCAATCTTTATGAAGAGAATTTCTAGGCACAGCCAAGTTTCCAGGTCAGCTGGCTTAAGAGTTCATCTCCTTTGAGGGTTTATTTTAGGGGATGTGGTCCCAGGCTTCCTCAAATGAGACCTCCAGTGGTTACTGGGATTGCCACTGGACAAGATGCGGTTGGCATGAGAATCAAAATCGAGAGATGGGTTGGAGCAATGGTGACAAGAGGGCTGAAATGAAAGGCAAAGTTGTCCATTTATCTGTCAAGGAAACTAAAGGTAATTCGCAAAACAACTGAGATGAAAAAAGACAGAAAACATTCATTATATATACACTTATACATATGTATCAGAGTTTAAAGTCAACAGGGAGTTTATTTAATCTGTCTGCAGCATGACCTCCACCACGTTTGGTTCTAGATCAGGGGTCGACCTCGAGTTAAAATTTCTTTTGATTAACTCAAGGGTGGGCCAAAAGTACATCTTTGTCAGACAGAACCTGTCTTTCCTTAAAAAAAAAATAAAATAAAAAAAAAAATGCC
>JBAMYA010072707.1:0-24971 GCA_037176975.1 Arrhamphus sclerolepis
CGATCTTCTTCACTAACTACTGTTCACGTACAGGCGTGCACATCACCACCAGCAAAGTTGGGTGATGTGCACGTACAGGCGTGCACAGGTGGTGATGTGCACGTACAGGCGTGCACATCACCACCAGCAAGGTCGGGTGAGTTAAATTCTCCGCATGCCACCGCTGTGCTGCAGGAAATCAGGGAGGTCCGGCAGCGCTTCGACAACCGGCTGGTGGAGGTGGATTCTGGACGGAAGGAGGAGTACGAGTTCAAACTGAGCCAGGCGCTGGCCGACATGAGGGCCCAGAACGAGGAGCAGATCCGGCTGTACAAGGACAACATGGACGGCACCTACAGAGCCAAGGTACCAACGCGCACGTGCACACGTGGACGTGCAGTCGTCGTGCTTCATGTGGGGGAAAGTGTCCGTTGGACAAACGCAGGTTCAGATGTCCCTGACAGCTGTCAATCAGGTTTCTTCAAACATCACAGCAGTTCAGGAAAAAACCCTCAAACAGACGCCAGACTCTCTTAACGTGGCCCCTGTCGGATCCTGAGGGGCGTGATTGTCTTAAAATAAAAGTTTACGCTGCTTCATCACGTACGTTGAAATTCACCATTTAGCAGTTTTGCAGAAATCAATATTTTAAAACAAAAGTAGTAAAAATTAAGTTAAAAAGTCACAGTTTTACATGAAATAGATTTTTACAATCAAAGCATGTAATTCTACAAAAGTCATGAGTTCATTTTAGGACATAAGATGATTTAAATTTTTAAAAAAGTTCAATGTTGTTACAACAAAATGATGTTAGCATTAAGTTAAAAAGGCACAATTTTATAACAAAAAGGGTGAGTTAAACTTTTACAAAATTAGCAGTTTATGACTGATTTTAAACTTTTTCACTATTTCAGATTCTTTTTGGACAAACATTTGTTTGTTTGTTTTTAACCACAAAATTTGTGATTTTACAGCAAGAAATGCAACGCTCACAGTTTGATGAGATTAAATCAGAAAACTGTGATTTTTGCAAGAGTCGATATTTTACAACAAAAAAGAATTGAAAAATTAAGTTAAAAAGTCACAATTTTACATAATGTTTTATTTTTCTACAAAAGTCATGATTAATGACAAAAAGTTGCGATTCTGTCAAATCTGCAAGTTTACAAAAAAAAGCTATTTTAGGTCATAAAATCAGGACTTTAAAATGTAAAAGTTTTTATTTCACAATAACACATTTTAGTATTCAGTTCAAATGTCACAAATGAGCAAAAACTGCTGTTTTATGACTAAAACTTGTTAAAATTAACGTAGAAAGATTTGGGTTTTTTTATTACCAAAAACTTATTTTCTTAGCAAAATGTTTTGTTTTTTGTTTCTTTCTTTTTTCTTTTTGAGGCGACATTAAATCTTAAATTTTGTTCAGAAAGCTGTGATTTGGCAAAAGTCCATATTTTACATCAAAAACTGTGATGTTTCAAAATTGTCTATTTTATCACAAAACTTTGCTTTCTTGAAAAAAAAAAAAAAAAAGAGTTGTGATTTAAAAAGTGTCCTTGTTTCCACGAGTCACCAAAATATCCAACATCAGTGACCAGAATAAATATTAATGCAGAAACTGTTCTTTAACTACGAGGTTATAGCCCCCCCCACTGATAATAAAAGCTGTGAAGCTGACCGACTGACTAAACCCACCAAAGGTGCAGCTGATGTGAAGCTGATGTGAAGCTGATGTGCACCACAGTCAGGTTTCAGGCTTCAGGTTTCAGGCTTCAGTCAGCTGCTCCGCCATCGTCTCTGTTCACATGTTACAACATACGAAACGCGCTTTGGTGACTTCCTGCTCGTCAGGAAGCGCCTGTCGCTGCTCAGTTCCTCTTTCAGAACTTCACAAAGATTCTGCAGTGATGCTGATCTGAACCGTGCGTCTGTCCGCAGATAGAAGACCTGGAGCGCTTCTCTGAGATGAACGGAGCTTCAGCCAACATGGCCAGAGAGGAGCTGAGAGAGTCCAGCCTGAGGATGGAGAGTCTGAGCGCCCAGCTGGCAGGGCTGCAGAAGGAGGTGAGTTTCCACAGAGGAAGAACTGGTGCTGCTTTAGAGAATCCAGGAATCTGATTTCTGTCCAGAAGATGTTAAGTCAGGGGTCTGGAGCTGCAGGCCTCCAGGGTCGCTGTCCTGCGTGTTTTCGACCCGCCTGGTTCAGATGAATATAGATAGATATAGATAGATGCCATCAGCTGGTCATCCAGGTCTGCACGAGCCCGTTAACGATCCATTCGTTTGAATCAGCGGCGCTGAAGCAGATAAGCAGGACAGCGGCCCTCAGGACTGGACTTTGAGACCACTGCGCCAAATGGACGGGTAACTTGGGTCTCTGTGTGAATATTGACGTGCACATGCGGCGCTGCTGTGCACGTAGGCAGGTGAAGGTGCTGGTGGTGTTTAACTCAGGTCCACCAGATTTCACGCTGCTCTTATCACAGAAACAGATGAAGAGGAGAAGTTGCGAGTTCAGCTGAGTGTCAGAAGTGGAGGGGGCGGGGCTTACGCAGCAGAACGGAGGGGGGAGGGGCTTGCGCAGCAGAACGGAGGGGGGCGGGGCTTACGCAGCAGAACGGAGGGGGGCGGGGCTTACGCAGCAGAACGGAGGGGACGGGGCTTACGCAGCAGAACGGAGGGGGGCGGGGCTTACCTCAAACCACAGAACCAGTTACCGCAGCAAGTTCCACTTTTATAGCAGTGAGAGCACACAGATGGCATGAACATCAGCATGTCTGTGAACTGGGAGCTCTGGTGTCCAGACAAGCTCCTCCAGAGTAAACATGCTGCTTAGCTGACGTTTTTGACGTCAGTATGTGAAACCTCACATTCACGTTTGAACGCTTTATTAAATCCCAAAGTGAACAACAACAACAAACAGTGTTTTCTTCCCTTGTTTTGGACATTTTTAGTCGTTCCACATGATTCCACCCTCCCAACAAAGCCACCAGTACTCCCAGACAGAAATCATCCTCAGGCTGTATGATTTGTGGACTTTGCTGCCATCTTGTGGGTTTTGTCTCGTAAACATGGAGAGCTTTGCAGAAACGCCTCGTACTTTGACGAGACGCCCTGACGTTTTGGTGCATGAAGCACAGCTGCTACAGAAAAGTTGGTCTCCATGTTTAGTTGGATTTGAGGAACTTTTTAAGACGTACTGGGGACCTGCAGTCATTTTTAAATCCCCCCCGACGTCTGTGTTTTTTTTTTTTTTAAATGAATTCCATGTTTTACTGTCATCTACAGACAGTTTTTCCTGGATATGTCCTCAAAGCTTTGCGTTGCGTAACATCAGGTTCTGCAATCAAAGGAGCAATGGCAGCAAAAAACTAGAGTGAGCCAAGACCCTGAATATAATCAAAATAAAGTGATAAAAAGCTCACTTTAACGAGACAGTAACACTGTGAACAATTATAGTTTTTTTTCTTCTTTTTTTTAAAATAATCGCTCGTAAAGCTTCATGTTGACAGATTTCTTGAATTTTGTCCTAAAATATCATCCCTCCATCCGGCAGCTGCCGTTATTATACTGGAAAACAGGCAGTGAGATGGAAGTTAAAAATCAAAAACAAAATCACTGAATCACTGAGACGATGTCGCAGGTCCTCAGGTAATACGAGTCCTGAAGAAATACTAAAGTTCGAGTTTCCTGATACACCCCAAAACTGTCTGGTTGCATATTTACAAAATCACATCTGCATCTCTGTGAATGAAATCAATGTGCTTCCAGCTGTGGTTTCTGAAATTACTTTTGTGTGGCTTTGATTTCTGACTTTTCAGGAAGTTCTCCGTCCACAGAGACGAAGACTCTTAATGAGCTTTGTGGTTGTGGAGCTATTTTTAGCTGATTTTTAGGGGTGTGTGTCTTTAAACGGATTAAATGTTAGCTCCTCAGCTGGCTTCAGCTCCGTTCCTCCTCCTGACTCTGATCTCGTCGTCCACCTCCAGACTCGTGGCTGGCGCGACCGTATATCGGAGCTGGAAGCGGCTTTAGCTCAGGAGAAAGACGCCGCCCGTAAGCTGCTGGCAGACAAAGACCGGCAGCTGGCCGAGGTCCAGTCCAGGATGCAGGAGCAGCTGAACGATTACGAGCAGCTGCTGGACGTCAAACTGGCTCTGGACATGGAGATCAACGCCTACCGCAAGCTCCTGGAGGGGGAGGAGGAGAGGTGAGGAAGCCGCTGCTGCATCATCGGGTTTGTCTGGACCAACCGCTGGTCTTCATGCCCTCGTGGTGTTTCCCTCCTCCAGGCTCAAGCTGTCTCCCAGTCCTTCCTCTCGGGTCACCGTGTCTCGGGCCTCGTCCAGCAGCCGCAGCGTGCGCACCACTCATGGAAAAAGGAAGCGCGTGGACGTGGAGGAACAGGAAGCCAGCAGCTCCGTGTCCATCGCTCACTCGGCCACGGCCACGGGTCCCGTCTGCATCGAGGAGATCGACACCGACGGGAAGTTCATCTGCCTGCTCAACGGAGGAGACGAGGTCAGCTGCTGCAGAGTGGCCTGAGCGGCAGGTTTGGAGAAACGGTACGTGTCTAACGTGTCCATGTTCCTCAGGACCAGGCCATGGTGGGCTACGAGATGACCAAGACCATCGGAAACTCCACAGCCACCTACAAGTTCACACCCAAGTTCGTCCTGAAGGCCGGAACTAAAGTCATGGTGAGGCTTCTCTAGAGGTGACGGATGTCCAGCAGATGAGCTTCACGCTCTGACGCTCAGCGTGACGTTGTCTCTGCAGATCTGGGCGTCAGACGCTGGAGTGAGCTCCAAACCCCCCACAGACCTGGTGTGGAAGAACCAGACCTCCTGGGCTTCAGGGGAGGACGTCAGCGTGGTGCTGATGAACCCGCAGGGAGAGGTGAGCTGCTCCTCGGCCTCCAGGTGATGTTTTAGATCACAGGCTCCATCCGATGTGGCCCGGAAGAGCGTTTAGATGGTTTTAAACTTGAAACCAGGACGTTTCCGTGGAAACGATTGGTTCAGTTCTGACATCAAGAAGTGCAGCTTAGTCAGAATTTAACAAATGTTTTATTAAACTAAAATTTCAGAATTTATTTTTTTATGACCAAATTTTGTGAAATTCAGGACAAAACCTTGAAAAGTAATTTTATATCAAAAAGTTGATATTTTCTAACAAAGCATCAATTACAGTAAAAAAAAAAATCACAATTTTGTGATATTTGTGATCGTACATTTGTCATTTTACAGCTAAATTTGCTTCATTTTTTAAATTTTATTTTTAGAAAGTCATCTTGTGATTAAAAATAATTGTGATTTTTGTGAAATTTGACATTTCATGACAAGAATCAACTTTTTATGACAAAAATACAGCAAAATTTAGTTTATTTATTTTAAAAGTTTTACTTTTTCTTTTTTGAGAAAAATATCAAAAATTCACCGTTTTATTTCTTGATTATGGGTCCAGGAACCAGCAGAAAACCTGACAACGCAGCTGGTTGAGAACGTAAAGAATAACGGGTCCTTTAACGGTAACCATGGCGATGCCGTGGTCCAGGATGAAACGGTTTGACACCTCTGCCGTAGATGCGGTTTGATGCCGTTTGTGTTTGACAGGAGGTGGCGAAGAGAACTACCACATATAAGACAGCAGAAGAAGAGCAGGAGGAGGAAGAGGAGGAGGACGATGGAGCCGAGGCCGTCGAGGAAGACATCTTCCAGCAGCAGGTGAGGTTTGACAGACGTCACATTTGTGACTTGAATTGGAGAAGAAATTGAATGTGAATGTGTTTCAGCCCGATGGTGCGTTCAGAGAAGCTCTGATTTTGGAGTTGTTTTACGTCTGCAGGGAGACCCTCGTGCCGCTAAGCGCGGCTGCTCCATCATGTGACCCGGCGGCGCCGCCTCGTCCTCTGAGCCCAGCCAGTCTGCTGCCAACCACCATAGTACTATTTTTCTACCTTTTTCTAGCGTTGCTCTGGCAACACGTTTGGTTTTATTTTATTCTCTTTCATTTGTCGAAATATAAACCTGCTTTTTCTAGAAGTTTCATGGTTGTTGAACAAACGTTCTGTTAATTCAGCAGCTGTTTTTGTAAGGAAATGACTCGTCATTTTTACCAGCTATTTTAACATTCAAGTTAATTTTGACGTTGATGGTATATTTTAGGCCTTTAAAGAAGGAAGATGGTGATTAGTTTAGGCGAGGGCTCGTGAAAGTCGGTGTCTGAAAGGCTTAAATCCTCCTGTACGACGATGAAAACCTCAGACGTAAAAGCTGAGGGAACCGGGCCAGCGCAGGACCGGACCTGGACGTGCTGCATCGGCGCTCTGAGACACTACACTAACGGACTTTTGAACTTTAACGAGGAAGAACGTCGTCTCCTCTTCATTCAGGGGTTTTCATTCAGATTTCATATTTGCTGACTTTGCAAAGCCGAGCGCCAGTAATCCAAGTGTTGATTGTATTAACTTTTTATATTTGAAGTGTTTTTTGTTGTGTTGGTGTTACTTTGCATGCCATAGCTGTCTGTAATCTTTATAACTGAATCATTAAAGTTCTTCTTGTACTCGTGTCGTCTACGTTCTGAACAAAAGTGAAGTTTCCTCCCAGAAACTGACGACTGTTTTACTGCTTAAACGTCATTTGGGAGATGAAGCAGCTTTTAAATATTTCTCCATCAGCCATCTGAGTTTAAATTTAGAAATGACATCATCTACTAAAGACAGTAATTTTCCAGGTTTTAATGACTAAATTGCAAAGGTTCTGTCTGGTATTTAGTCGCAAATATTCATGTTCAGTTCAGTTTAATTAAAAAAAACAAAAAAACTTTATGCATCCCCAAAGGAGAATTCACTGCTACGTCTCCAACGGTGGTGAATTCTTTCATCCAGGGTGTCATGGACAAACCAGTAGGACAAAGGTACAAAGAAAATATTAACAAAAAATCCAAACAATTCTCAAAAATCTAAAAAGATGGGTCCAAAAGAAAATATCAACTAAGGCAAACCTAACTAAGGATAACAAACAAGAACTACTACACAATGAACACACAAGGTAATTTAAACACAAAGACTAGCCTACACAACACGACTAAGACAAACATTGAATAAAGCTAAACAGCGAATCCAAACCCAATTTATAACTACGCCACGAATGTAAAAACAAACGGCTCAACAGCAAAATCCTTCTTAAAGGTTAAATCACAATGAGAGGGAGGTAGATTCCCCAGAGTTGCGTCCACTACTTCCAGCAGCCAGATGGATTACTCCACTTCCTGTCACTGTCACAACCAGTCCCCTCCCCCAGCCAGTCCTTTAAATCAGTGGTCCTGGTCCTCAGGACCCACCGTCCTACATGTCTTAGATGTTTCCCTGCTCAAACACAGCTGGCTGTGATCAGTGGGTCATTGACAGACGTGTGCAGACCTTCAAGACAAGCTGATGGCCGTCCAATCAGGTGTGACGAGACAGGGACACATCTAAAACATGCAGGACAGTGGGTCCTGAGGACCAGGGCTGAAGACCACTGCTTCAAGTCTCAAAACATAAAGAAAGAATTAATGATCCAACATAAGGGGTTTACTAAATGTGTGCACCCATAATAGTAAACATCCTAAAGAAATATCAGAAAAAAATAAATGTAAACATTTAAATACTAACACTGAGGGAAAGCTGGAGGAACCTCCACACGGGGTTACATCATCGCCATGGTTACCGTTAAAGGGACGCTTATTCTGATGACTTCTTTTATAAACATTTTGTTGTAAAGTAGAAAATTCTGCATAATCAACTTTGTAAAGTCACAAAAAAATATCAGAACAAAACACAACAAGCGATACAATTTATTTTATCTTGATCTTGCGAGATTTGCAATTTAAAGACTATCGTACAATCACAAATGTCATACATTTTTTGGGCGAAAATATCTGCTTTTGGTAACATTTTGGACAAAATTTTTTTTTTTTTTTTTTTTTTTTAAATCATGCAGTCACAAAATTACAAGTTATGAATAACCTTTGGCACTGTAGAACTCGGAGCTCCTTATAGTTTGTAAATGATTTAATAAACCTCTTTGTACTTTCTTCTCCAAGATGATGCCTATGTCTTTCCCTCTTGGCTTTGTGTTAACACACCTGAAGCTCAGGACCAGCAGACATCTGCTTTTAAAGAGTCTGTATAACTGGTTCATCAAGGTCTGATGATTAGCGACAGCTGGTGGTTTCTTAATTCCTGTGGAAGAGTGAAGGAGGTACTTGGGATTGTCCACATATTTATTTTATTTGTTTTATTAAATACTGCCAGTGAGAAAAGCTGTTAGTGAATAGATTTTTTTTCTTTTTTCTTCACACACTAAGTGGTTAAATCTGCAAACTGTTCAGTGTTTAGATTTAATTTTTAGTGCTGCAACATCACTGAACTTTATACTCTAAAGTTACTATAATCTGCAGTAATCAGATTACAGAAACAGTGTTGCTGATCCAGGACAGAAGACCCGTCTGTGACATCTCTGATCAGTTTCAGGTCCTCACATGACCACTGCATATCTGAAATTCTCCAGGAAGTTCAGCCGACTTCATCACCATGGTTACCGTTAAGGGGCCGGTTCCTGGACTTGGTTGTAAAAATAAAAATAAAGTTTTTCAAATGAAATCAAATTTCACAAAATATATGACTTTCATCATGAAATCAAGAATTTTGTCCTAAAATCATGTTGTATAATCACAAATTTAAAAAAAAAGGATTTACAATAAGCACATTTCGTTGTAACACTATTTTTTTAAAGATTGTAAATTTTTGTCCAAATCTTACATTTGTCAAAAATTAAAACTTTTATTCATAAAATTGAGACTTTTGTACTAAAATCACTATCTTTTTTCAATGTTGCTTTTTGTAATACGTCTAGTTTTGTTTTAAAATTTCTTTTTTTTTTCAAATCAAGACCTTTTCTTTCCAGCAACCAAGACTTTTGTATATATTATAAATTCACATATTGTAATTTATTTATTTACTTTGTTGGAAAACTCAGCATTTTGACATAAAATAATAGTCATAAAATTGCTAAATTTGTATAATTTAAACCATCTATACCTTTTAATTCCTGTGTAGGGTCATGGGGGTCTGCTGGGGCCTATCCCAGCTCTCCTCAGGCAAAATTGCTAATTTTTGTTGACAAACGAGGAACTTTATCATGTAAAATCTTTTACAAACATTTGCTAAATCCTGACGTGTCACTACTGAATCAAACGTCTCCTTAGAAATGTTCTAGTTAGAAGTTTGTAAGGTTATCAGATGCTCTCAGGTGGTGTGCCGGATTTGGCCCGCAGGCCTTGAGTTTTTACAGATGTTCACAGCTGTGGAGGGTCTGAGCTTGAGAGTCTTCTTTCAGCATTCTCAGCATTCAGCATTCACACAGCTGTCTGGAGGACAGGAGTCAAGGAGGGACACATCTGGACATGAGATGTGAAGGATGTGATCGTGCAGAGTTAGAACAACCACCTGAGGAGGACAGACCACGCTGATCCTCTCCAACATGGAGATGGACAGAGGAGCCTTAACCGAGGACGCATCCATGTCTCCTAAACATCTGCAGCACCTGAAAGAGGTTAGTAAAGCTGATCCATGCATCTGCTCCCTCCTCCTCTTTCCTGGAATCTCTCCTTCCCTCCTTTCTCCTCGTTTATGTGAAACACCCTTCTGAAGGTCAGTGGCTCTGGTCTTGACCTCTCCAGTCATCAAACTACATCCTGTTTATTATTTTGTAAATCTACACATCTATAAACATAAAGACAAATATATGATAGTAATAAAACATTGTCTTTTGGTCTTAGCTGGACATGTGTCCATCCTGACCTTTGAGAGCTTCAGAATAATATTGATTCTTCTCTGCAGGATGCTTTAAATTTTTTGGATTACATTTATCCTCTTAAAATGGAAATAAAAAAATAAAAATTCACAGTATTTTAACCTGATCCATTTACTGTCCCTCTTTCTCTAAATAAATGCATGAATAAGTATAAATATATACGTTTTTTTTTCAGTTCTAACATCACTGTTACATCATAGCTGTCTGCTGTTTAGTGATAAGCCCCGCCCTCTGCCCTCGTCAACACTCCCCCCACTGAGGTGACCCCGCTGATGAATATTAATGAGCTTGTGTAAGTGGCGGGAGTGGGAGGGGCGGGGTTACTGTAGATCCTCCTACTCCACAACAAGCGTCACGTGATTCCACTAAACCGTCAGGAATCAGTCACACCGGAAATGTGGCGACGATTCCTTTTAAAATAAAACAAAGATTTGTAAGTTATCTCAACTTTTTGTACTAACATCACAAATTTTACAGAATTGCAATTTTAAAATCACATCCTTTTGTTTCTTTAAAGGGAAATTGCAAATTTAACAATATCACAACTTTGTCATAAAAGCTAAATTTTTGTCAAAATATTCTGAAAATAATTCCCAACGTTTTGTTGTAAATCATGACTTTTGTAACCTTACTTGTTTTTTTAGTTTTTAGTCATAGTTAATATTACAGCTTTCAGTTGCAAAATATTGACTTTTTGACATAAAATTAAAATTGTGAATTTCAATAAATGCCATAAAGCAGCTTACACGTTTCTGTTGAGACAATCCTCCTTCAGGCTTTCATGGGCGCATAAAATGACATGGTGGGCCAGGTTGGGTCCGTGAGCTTTGAGTTTCACACGTGTGCTCTAAAATGTTGCGCGGAGAACCGAAAAATCATGTGGAACCAGACAGACGATAGTTACCCAGAAACCTAAGACCCTCCAGATCGGTTTTCCAGCTCTGGATCTGTTTTATTGTGAAAGGAGGGTCGGCCCACTTCCGGCTTTGTCCGGCGAGTTGACAGCTCGTGACGTCACGCAGGCGTGTGTTTATGAGCCGGAGCATGACAGACCTGAACATCTCCGGCTGCGTCGCTGCCCGCTGCCCGCAGACATGGCTCTGTCTCTGGGCTGGATCTCTGCCCTGCTGGCGGGCGTCTTCTCCGCGCACGTCCTGCAGAGGCTCTGCTTCCCGTTCTTCTGGAGGGACCTGCTGTTCCTGCTCAAGGTGGTCCGCTACGGGGTCCGGCTGGAGCTCTTCAAGTTCACCTCCAGCGTGCGCACGGTCCTGGATAGGTTCGTGGAACAGGCGCGGCGCGTCCCCGACAAGCCGTTCGTAATCTACGAGGGCGTCGCGCACACGTACCGGGACGTGGAGCAGCGCAGCAACAGGCTGGCACACGTCTTCCTGGACCGGGTCCGGCTCAGCAAAGGGGAGTGCGTGGCCATGCTCATGAGCAACGAGCCCGACTTCCTGTGCGTATGGTTCGGCCTGGCCAAGGTGGGCTGCTCGGTGGCTTTCCTCAACACCAACATCAGGTCCAAGTCCCTGCTGCACTGCTTCCACTGCTGCGGAGCCAGAACTCTGGTGGTGGGCTCAGGTAGGGCTCACAGAACACAGCTGGTCCGGATCAGAACCGGCAGGCAGAGTCCAGTCCTAATCCAGCAGCATCAATGTGACTTGTTACATTTAAATGTAACATTTAGAGTTAAATGTGTCACATTTGACATCTAAGAGTAACTTTTAATCCAAGTTTAGTGTTACGTTTGACTCTAAATGTTACTTTTAATCCAAGTTTAGTGTTACGTTTGACTCTAAATGTTACTTTTAATTCAAGTTTAGTGTTACATTTGACTCTAAATGTTACTTTTAATTCAAGTTTAGTGTTACATTTGACTCTAAATGTTACTTTTAATCCAAGTTTAGTGTTATATTTGACTCTAAGAGTAACTTTTAATCCAAGTTTATTATTACATTTGACTCTAAGAGTAACTTTTAGCTGTAAATATTTTAAGTTCATTCTTGCAGTCCTTCAGTTTCACTGAGGTGTGAACGCCACACACCCGGTTCATCCACACCGTCCTGTTGGGGGGGTTTACTCTCCTGTTTGGTTTTGAGCTTAAGCAGTAAAAGTTTCAAAAAGAAGAGCCATTCCTTTAAGAATTATCAATATTAAAAACAAACAAATTGAATAGCCTAAATCTAATAAAAAAAGAGTCATTCAAACTGGAGGAGAGTTTATTTTTCCACATTTTCACAAACATGAACCTCATTTCTCTTTATTTTCTGTCGTGTGTTTCACTAAAACACATTATGGACCTTTAGATGTTGTAGGCGCCTGTAAGTGGTTGATGTTGAAATACTGATAATAACTTGGAATAAGACTAATTGAAAGGAAATGAGGTGTGACTGGTGGTGTAGCAGTAAGGGTTGGGACTTGTAGAGCGTGAACACAGCTCCTATTGGTGGATGAGTGTAGAGGCGGAGCTTCATTTGACTCATTAATCTGGAGGTTTGAGTCAAAAAAAAGAGATGGCAATCACAAGTACCTCCAACTCATATACCCAAAGATCAACCTGTCCAGTGTTCCTATAACCAGAACCTTTAATATTTAACAGGCAGACCGCGTCAAATCCTAGTTCCAATTAGAAGAAGAATTAATCATAGGTAGTGTGTGAATAGAAGAGCTGTCAGAGGCTGCAGATCAAAAACATCATGAACTGATGGACAAACGGATCATCTCATTGGCTGTTTGACTTCTCACCTGCTCAGATGTTCCTCTTCTGGGTTGTAGATATTTTCATTTTTAATAATGTTCATCATTCAGGTTTAATCTGCCCTTAAGAGGTTTATTTTTTCTTTTATTGAAACATGGTGAGACTCGTAGCCGTGCAGCAACGTTCTGAGGCTTCAGCACATCCTTTTAGTGTCATTTTACTGGTTTATAAGAGTTATAACATGTTCAGTACATCGCACAAGTTAACACAGGCAGCAACAAGGACTAGAAAAAACTTGAGCAGGACCTGGGTCATAAGTGGGGCAGGGAAGAGACAATGCTGCTGAAGACCAGCCAGGTAGAGGAAGAAAAGATCAGGGAGGGAGGACGGAGAGAGACACAAATGTATAAAGGTGTAGGAGCGTCAGCCATGTTGGTTTCTGGTGTCCACTGGACAGGTGCAGGTTAAGGTTTTGGACAGAGGTGTTAAATGTTGTCAGATTTCCTGCTAGTTCCTGGACTTGGTCGTTTAAAAAAATAAAAAAAATCTCAAAAAATGAATTTTTGTTGTAAAATCTAAAATTTCACAAAAATCGTGACTTTAATGATAAAACTGAGATGTAAAATGTTCTAGTTAGAAGTTTCTCATCGTCTTTAAATTCTCTCACGGACCAGGTAAGATGAAGTGGCTCCAGTAGGTTTTCTTTTCCAGTCATTTTGGGGTTGCTGTGTCAGATCGTCGTCCTGTTCCTGACCCAGTTCCAGCCGAGGCTCAACCGTCCCTCTGTAGAATATTCTGATGTACGGAGCTTTTCATGATTCACTCAGTGGCTGTGAAGTGGTCCAGGTCGATGGAGGCTATGAGGTGTTTCTGCTGAGCTTTTTATTTTCACGTTACCGAGGACACGTGTCTCCAGTCTGGACTCATCAGGACATTGTTTGGACGTTGTGTCAGAAATTGTGTGGTTTAATTAACAAAACTACATCTGGAAAAGAAAAAGTTCTGCTTCTGATTTGTTCTTGTACAGAAGAGTTTATTTCCTACGAACATCTGTTTTTGTGTTTCTCTGAGTCTCTTTAGTCTGGCCTCAATAAATATGCAAAGACGTCCACTTCTTAAGACTTGGACAGTCTATTTCAAAATAATCCTTCTCACACTGTAGACGGCTGAAATCCAAATATTTTGGAATTATCATTTTTATGAGTCTTTCCAGATTGATTTATGAAAACAATTGCTTTTCCAAGATCATTGCTGATGTCCTTCCCTTTTGGCATTGTGTTTACACGTTGATAAACCATCTTTGCAGACATTTCTGCACCCGCTGATGACTAATTAGCTAAGAGGTGATGATTATCAGCTCCTGGGAGCAGTTTTCTGCTGTTGTTCATCCGAAGTTGAATTAATTTTATTCCAAGACCAGTTATTACCAAAAAACCCCCAAAACCCGTAGGATTAAATAAGTAAGTTTGGGTACTAACATGACTATGCATGCATATTTGAAGTATTTAGTTTCTTTCTGAGCAGCTTCCAGTTTGTGAGACACATTTTAACACATCATTGATTACATGCGTATTTATTTATTTACAGACTGAGCTGTGACCTCTACGAAGCTTCGATCCATTCAAAGACCGGTCAGGTTTTAGTTCCTCTCTACATGATGACTGTAGAAGGTAAAATTTCAGTAAAAGATCGCTGGGCCAGGTCTCACAGGGACACTCGTGTTGGTGCAGATAATAGGATTGACCACGCTGCAGCCATGTGACAGGAAGACAGATCGCTCTCAGTCAAGCGGGCATGACTCTGTCCTCGTTCCAGCAGCAGCAGTGTGGTTACAGAGGACGTCAATGTTGACATCTGGGTGGATAAAGATAGAGGATCTGAGGACCTCTCTTACAGGAGAGTCCGGACAAAGAGGGTCAGTGAGACTTTCTGCAATACAAACGGTGTTCTCCCGGAGCTAATTAGTGACGGGTTAATGAACCGGAGTCAGACTGTCAGTAGCAGAGTCATGAGCGACTGAGGCGGCTGCATACGAGAGTGTTTAAAGCTGATTTTAAACTCTGTTTGACCACATTACCACCTGTACGGAGCTTCACTTTAGTCATATCATCACCATGGTTACCATTAAAGGGCCACACCGTCACCATGGTTACCATTAAAGGGCCACACCGTCACCATGGTTACCATTAAAGGGCCACGCCGTCACCATGGTTACCATCAAAGGGCCACACTGTCACCATGGTTACCATTAAAGGGCCACACCGTCACCATGGTTACCATTAAACGGCCACATCATCAGGTGAAAGGAAAAAACAACCAGGTGGTTTGGTAAAAACGTAGAAGATGTTTATTAACAAACGAATGAAGGGGATAAGAAGAAACACCCACCTTGTCGTTGTTGGTTTTGGTCCCTCTTTTACCTGGACTCTCTCGTCCTTCAGACCTGGTGGACTCTCTGAACGGCATCCTCACCAGTCTTCAGGAGGACAACATCCAGGTGTGGGTCATGAAGAGCCACAGCGAGCATGCACATGTGCACACGTTGTTGGACAAGCTTGAAGACACCTCCAGCGATCCTGTTCCGGCTGAGCTGCGCTCCACCTCCTCCCTGAAGACCCCCACCTTGTACATCTTCACCTCTGGAACTACAGGTCAGTCCTCATGTTACACTCAAACTTTTTTTTCATTTAAATATAGTAAAAGGGAACATTTTATGCAAAATGAATCTTCCAGTGTGTGTTTGAGAGCATATGTTTTAGTATCTGAAGTTACGATCGACTCTAAATCAACTGAGAATCTTCAACCATTCAGTGAGCTGTTCAAGTTTACAGGGAACTGTGACATCACAGGACCAGACAACACCTCCACCCTCCATTTCATCTCATGTTGCATTCACTTTATCAAAGAATTAGGTAGCACAACCATGTAGGACAGACATCTAATAAGGCACACCTTACAGAAGTGAAGGGTAGAGTTTCTGATCACTTCCTGAAACAAGACAAGCCCCTCCCCCCAAACCAACTGCAACCTCTAAAATAAGCCCCACCCTCAAAACAAGACAAGCTCCACCCCTGAAACGACCTTCACCCTTGAAAGGAGAGAAGCTTCACCCCTGAAAGACGCCCCACCCGCTAAAACCAAGCCAAACCCCACCCCTCAAATAAGCCACACCCCAATACAAGACAAGCTCCACCCCTGAAACCAGCTGCTGTGAACAGAGCTGTTTAGCAAATCTCTGCAGGATTTGACATAATTAAAAATAAAGTGACAGTACATACAACCTCATATGAACAACATTTAACTTTTTGCTCCATCCAGCTGTTCATTTTTAAAATGTTGTTTTTGGAGAAAGACAAGGTAGTTAGTTTTCTCATGATTCAGCAGTTGGTAGATGAAATAATGACTTTAATGAAAACCTGCTGCTTTTTTCCAGAGGCTGCTAGCGTTTGGACCAACTATGATCAGATTATGTTGAGACTAAAGTAGGAAATGCTGACTTTTGTACATGACTTTAACCCTGCAGAGACGTGCAGCTCGTAGAATCAGTAGCAGTCGCTAATTACTGACCGTTTCACGTGCACTCACGCCACCTGAAGCTGAACTAAAAACTGTTTCAGAAATATGATCCAGCATTTCTGTAGGAGTACCACATTAATGCAAAATTCTCTGTTTTCCCAGGCCTCCCGAAGGCAGCGGTGATCACTCACCTGCAGAGCCTGAAGGCAGCAGCTGGTTTCTGGGCGTTCGGGGCGACCGAAGACGATGTGATCTACACCCCTCTGCCGCTGTACCACAGTGCAGCGTCTCTGATCGGCATCGGGGGAACCATCGAGCTCGGTAGGCTGACAAACCCAAACCCTAAACCACAGCCCAACATCAGAGCTCAACACGAATCTGAGTCAGAGTGGAGGTCTGAAGGCTGAATAGCTGCTGGACACCTCAGGATGACAGCAGGAAAGAGAGATGCGATAACTGAAGCAGGATTTCTCTCTGAGGCAGAAAACCAAATGGCTTCAGTCCAAACCTCATGTTTATGTGAGTTTGGTCTTTAACCTCAAGTGAGAAAACGTCTGGATGGTCTTGAAAATGAGAGTACGAGAGTTTCATTCAGCTTAGTTTAAATTTTAAATCTCTTAGTATACATCCATGTTTGGTATCAGTTCAGAGAATCAAAACCCAAACTCAGAACGAGAACCCTGAATGTGTCACCAGGAAGTAAAGATCTGTCCTCGAGAGTTTAATCATCTTTCTCAGTTCCACCTTTCTCTCCTTCCATCACTTCTAGAATCCGTCTCTGTTTTCGAATGTTTCTCTGTTGCACTTTTTCTTCTTGTGGTTGTAAGTCAGGATCACAAATACCACAAAATTGTGACTTTTTAATTTTAAATTACAACTTCTTTTGTTAGAAAAAAATATATTTATACATACACATAATATGTGTGTATATGTTTTCAACATTTGGACCAATTGTATAACTGAAAATTAAAAAAATTTCAACTTTCGTCCCAAAAATCACAAATGTTTCTAGTACAAAAAAATTAAATTTCACAAAAGTCATGACTTTGACAAAAATGAGAAACTTTTTGTTGTAAACCTTTTTCAAACGTTTAGTGAATCCTGACTCTTTGACCAAAACCAGCTGCTCTCCACCCCAGTTACTCCACCTTCTGATGTCAGTTCTGACTCAAACAGGAAGTCACATTGAAATTTCCTCAGAAATACTCTTACTATAGTTTATGGTTATGGTTCTCTCACAGGGCTAGATAAAATTAGGTGTTGGGCCGGAGTTTGACTCATATCGATCAGCTGTTGTGTCACTCTCAGAAAAAGTCCCATTTACCAGTTAGGGTTCATCCTGAGGACACGAACGAATGTCTTTAGAAAATGCTATGTTGGCTAATCTGATTACTGTTGAGGCATTTCAGTTTGGTATCAAATCTGATGCAGAAATGTCAAAGAGATGGAGGGAGATTCTGATTTTCATGTGATTTTGCCATCTAGAGATGGTTCTGAGTCCATTCAGCTGCCGTTTTGGAACAATGTGACCTGATTGGATAAAAATCCTGGTGGTTTCACTAATTTCAGGGAGCTTAGATGCCCACAGCTGTAATGGAGATGAACTAAAACTGATGCAGGAGTCATGAGATGTTGTCAGGTTATGTGCTGGTTGTGTTTCAATTGGGGCAGCACGGTATTAGGAAAACATGTCGTTATATTACAATAATAGTACCATGTACTTCTTAGGTATATAATATTGATTTGATTCAGGAGTAAGTGACTGATGCGAGATGATGTGTGTTGATTGAAAGACACTTCTTTTTCTTGGTTTTATTTATTTTCTTTTCAAAGTGCAGCAACACCACTATGACAACGCTAACTTAACGCTAAGAGTCATCGCTGCATTAGCATGTTAGCCTCTACCTGCTAATGACGCTGCGTTTAGATCCTGAAATACCCCCCTGATTTCTTTCTGTTGTAGCCATGATTCAACATATGTTCAATTATGCTGTAAATTAATTATCCACCAGATTCACATTGTACCATATGACCTGAATTAACTGTAAAAATCGTAAAGTGTGAGCCTGGCATAAAAGAATGATTTATGCAGATGTTCTCCAGATTTTCGGAATATTTTTTAAATAAAATATGTCCTGCAGAAGAAAAAATATATACTGAAATTTCGTCACACGTTTGCACCTCTAGGATGCTCTCCGTTGACCATCGTATCGCTGACCTACGTTGTAGTTGTTCCTGCAGGCGTTTGCTTCTACAGCACTTACTGTTGCAGCCTTTTCTTTCCCTCATCCCAGAGTTTTGTTTTGTTTTTTTCAGATGTGTTGCTGCCCTTAAATTCAAAATGAGCTTTTTTTGTTTTTAAATGTCTTGCTTTATACGCTTACTTTTTTCTATGTTCTACTATGAGTGAAATACGTGTTTCTGAGATTTGGAAATATTCTACTTATTTTTCCATTTTAAACACTATCCCAACTTTTATGTATTAATTAATTTATTTAGGAATTGGGGTTGTAGATGTGTAGATCAGTTGTTTATGCGCAGTATCTCCCGTTGTTTAGATGTTAGCTTCACTGAGATGCAACAAAAGCCAACGTCAACTTCTACGCTGATGATGCCAGAGTGTCTGTGTAAGAAATAGGCATAAAACTTGTGCTTTATGAGATTTCGTTTTTCAATGTATTAGATTTATGGTCAGAAGAATCATCAGCTCTGGTTTATGTTTTTAATAGCACATGTTTAAAGCTGATAATGGTTGATAGCGAGTTTGTACCAACTGAGAACTGTAGTGAAACAGAAATGAAGAGTGCACCTCCACTTCTGAACTGATTAAAGACTGTTCAATCTCAGGCTCTTAATTATATAAATTTAAATCTGGAAACTTTTTTCCTTTTTCTGTTCTTTTTTTGGATTAAAGATAGAAGCTCAAAGGCTAACAGCTAACAGCTTAATTTCATGTGAATAGGACAGTGTCGTCGGTCAGCTGTCGCCTCGTTCGTCAACAATCTGACGAGACGACGGCAACTCAGTGAGTTTAATCTAAAATAAAGGGACGCTGCGACAGAGTTGAACACGGTAACAACTAACGCCCAGCTTAGTATGACTGCGCAAACTCACACTTAAAAACTCAGAAGTTTTTATTTTATAAACCCTCAAGTTTGTGGGAGAAAACCTGACTTTACAAACCCAACTTTGAAAGCAAGAACCAAAAATTGTAAACTCACAAACCGGAAAACCTCGGAAATCCTGACTTTATACATTTATTTTAAAAACAAAAAAACTCAAATTGTGACTTGATTAACTCGCAGGCGATTACCTAAAATCTTTCATATTTATGAACTCATGGTGGATACAGAGATGGTGTTTTTGGTCTGAAACTGGTCTGCAGGGGTGCAGACCACATTCCCAGACCGCTGAGCAGCTGCCAAATTACGTGACCGGTTGGAGGACTTACAGCTCAATTAGAGGCTCAAAGCAAGAAGTGACACTGGAATTTATTCCAGGAAATATTAGTATTGTCTGAAACCATTCAGCACCGTCTGTGTGCTGACAGAAACTCTGTTTCAGCAGAAATGTAATCAGTTTGAATCATCACGAAGAGGCAGAGCGGTTCATTCGGAGATCTGATTCTGTTCCAAGCGCTGCTAAAGTTGAGAGTTCAGTGTCCTTCTCTGGTGGACGCCGTCCTCCAAACAGTCTGTACAAACGTCTCTCTGTGAGGCCGCTGTCCTGGCAGTCACAGATGTCTAACTGAGTTAAACCGTCTGTACATTCAGCTTCAGCTTCGCAGTGCTGCTGTTTTCACCGCGGGGGTCAGAAAAACAGCGTCCCTCCACCTCGCTGGAAATCTCATGACGTTAATGAAAGTTAATGAAAGTTTGCAGGGACTTGAGTGAGGTGGCTCTGCAGCTGGGACGTTCACCCACACAAGTCCCAGTTGGGACAAAAATACTTTCAGCCGTAAGGAGTCACGGAATTGAATTATCTCCTTTCCTTTAATACACAACGCTCATGTGTTTCCTTTATTAGACGCTTCCAGGTCCTTTCACTCAGTTCCTCACCGCGGTCACAAAATATAACATTATATTATAATGTAATAAAAATCATCCGATCGCAGTGTGTCTTAGTATGAGGCAAATAAAACCGCAGGCAAACAAGAGCATGTAACTTCTTTCTCTTTATTTATTCAACGAAAAGAGAAGAATGGTGTAATCAATGCTAAGTAGATTTAAGAGGGTTGGCTACTGGTTAATTGATATTCATCAGCTTCTATAAAAACAGACATGTTGGAAGCTGATTGATCTGGAGGATCCATATGCATGTTAACATGATGGTAAGAGGGAAAGACATCAGCAGTGGTCTGGCAGAAGCAGCTGTTGCGTAATATATTTGGAAAGGGGTTTACGAAACCATTTCCTAACTATTTAGAGTTTAATGATCTACAGTGAGGAAGGTTATATTCATTCATTCATTCATTCAAGGCAGAATCTTCTTGGGATTGCATGTCCTAGCAAATTTATATCAGAACATGGAAAGTTCAGCTTTTTTAGGCTTTGATATGAGCGTCAGGCAGTTGAACTGCAGCTATGGAGGAAGAACTGATTTAGCTGGTTTATGTCAAAAAGTCATGATTTTCCAAATGTTTGCAAATTATTTTACAATGAAATGTGTTCAGATTTGTCTAAACTAATTATTTTTTGTCAAATTTACTTGTTTTTCTGTATTTAAAAGGATTGATTTTAAGGACAAAGTTGAAATTATACAAAGTTTGTAATTTTGACATCATAATTTACATTGTTATTTTGCCGCAAAATACGCATTTTTACAAAAAAAAAATGGATTAGTGCAAAAGTTTTAGATTAGAAGATTTATGAGAAAAAAATGTGACAACAGGGGTAAAAGCTGTGACATCACAAAATTCATCATTTTGCGTCAAAATGAGCTTTTGTATGAAAAACAAAAAGTTTGAGATTACCAGAAAATATTGTAGTTTTAGTACAAAAGCCTAAATTGTAGGATTAAAAAGTCACAAAGTTTGTGAAATTGAAAGATTTTATGGGAATTTATTTATTTATTTAATTTACAACCTGGTCCAAGAGTTAGCGGGAAACCTGACCTGTAGCTGCTTGAGAAAATAAAGAATAACCGGCCCTTTAATGGTAACCATGGTGATGATTTGATGCTGGATGAAACACAGTTTGACGCCCCTGTTTTTTACCCAAAAAAGAAAACAAATATTTAACGACTTCCAACAACAGTGCACATCCTGCTGACGAGACACTGAGAGTCTAACGAGGTCCCTGCAGACCTGCGGCCTCCCGGGGTCAAACAGGAGGAGGTGAAAACATGTTTCTGAAACACCTGAGTCCTCAGGAGCATGAAGCTGGAGTTACAGATAGTGATTATTTCATCCCAGACAGATCAAACCCAGCACTTCAAGGTGTCATTTGATGACTCACAGGAAGAAACGTTACTGTACAAATCTCCAGCACGCACCTTAAATTTGTATCTGTTCTTGATTAGTTCCCTGCCACGCAGACCCAGTAGGACCACTGCAGTCAGGCTCCCATACTGGTGGCAAACTGCCTTCACATTTCCAAATGTCACTTCTTTAAGATTCCTTCTCCATCTTACTTATGAGCAGAGCTTGTAACGTCTTCATGCAGGTACATGATTAGTAGCTGCCACCTCTGAGTGTAATCTAGCTGTAATATCTGCTGCATCCTCCCAGAGTCTGGGTCTCCATGGTAACCAGGTGTTTCACCCTGGACTCTGTCAGTCTCAGCATGCTCTGGACACGAAGAAGTGAAGATTTGAGGCAGTCTGTTCAGTTCCTTAACTTGGCACTTTATCATCATCATCATCATCATCATCATCATCATCATCATCATCATTATTATTATTGTTATTATTATTATTATTATTATTACAAATGGATCAACGGTTCTGTTGTCCTGTTGTAGACGCAACGCAAGCACTTCGACCTGTGATCTTATCAATGACGTACTAGCTTGCACATCAGGTACAGCTGCTACCAAAGTTGACAGTTCAACATCCTTTACATAAGATCAATGTCCTCGCAGATGTTTATGCACTCTAATAAACTCTGGACACAGTTTTTCACCTTTAACCTTCAGACTGGATCAGTTGTTTGCCAGCATGCAGAGAGCTGCTGTACCACCAAGACGTGTCAAAGTAATAAACAGATGTGCTGGTAATGAAGAGAGTCGGTTTGTAGATGGCTGCAGGTAGTAAAACAGACTTTAGAAGTGGTCTGCTGTCTCCTTCTTTCTAAGGACCCACTTTTATGTTGTTAGTAAGTCCAGAAGTCTTTGGTCACCCGCTGAACTTGTGTAGAAGCAGAGCAGAGGGCTGCTGCTGTTTTGATGATCTGGATTGGGTGCAGACGTATGGAGTCCTTCACAGTGAGCTGAGAGCTGGAGGGAATAAAAATACGTCTTTAATTCAGGGTCTGACGCTGCACCTGGTTCTCTGTTTCCATTTCAGACTCTCATTTATGGTCTCAGGTTCATGAAGAGCAAATGAATTGGGCCTGACCTGGAAACGTTTAGAGGAAAACTGGAGTCAAGTGTTCAGTGTTTTTGCTTTATTGACATGAATCATTTGCATTCTGCTTCTGTTTTTCTTATATCAGGTTACATGAACGTCAGAGATGAAATAAATGTCCAGTACAGAGGTAGAAGGTCGATCTGTCAGCTGAGTGCACCATCAGCTTGGCCACCAAACTAGACTCCTGACGAGATAAAAACCAGACCAGGTTCCTGATGAAGGCAAGAGCCAAAACTGGGCCGGAGCTAAACCCGGGTCCAGATGAGGGAGAGACCGAGAGAGAGCCACAATCAGGGTCTTTCCTCATCACTAAAACCACCATGGTTGCCATGGTTACCTTCAACTTTCAAAGTAAACAGCCTCTTGTACTGGGATGCACCGTTAATAACTGGTACCACTGGTTAGAGTTTAAGATAGTTACTGTGGAGAAGCTTTTTACCAATCAGTTGATGTGTTTTCAAAGAGCTTCAACCTGCGATCAATAACTTCCTCATTTGCACATCTGCTCCAGCTGCGTGATTCCAGTATGGTGGACTGATTTTGCCCTAAATCAGACTCCACACAAACAAAAACCAGCTCCTGACGCACAAAAAAAGAACAAATAAAACAAACAAACAAACAAACAAACAAACAAAAGGTCTTCTGGTGCAACAGAAAGATTTCAGAGTGACATCTTTAAACATGAATCACATCAGGGGGAGAATTAAAAGTACTTTAATATGTCCAGCTCAGTTAGAACAATAATTAAGTACATGAATCAGAGAAACAGAAGGTTGTTGTTTTGGTTTTAGGGTTAAATCGTGTGCCACAGGAGGCCAAGCAGAAACTACAGCTGCTCTTTATTAGAGGTGTATTTCCTTGTTATTTGACTTATTTTTAATCTTAACACCATGAAAATGAAGTTTATCATAAAACAGCTGCAGGTTCTACCATCAGCTCAATCAATACCAGGCAAAGTGTGTTGAATATCCGAGGACCAGCAGAGGAACTGGACTCTGTGGTTTTTAGGAATATTCTGAAGATCCAGGCTTCTGTTGATGAGGTGGATACGCGGGGCGTTGAACTGTACCTCGTGATGAGAGTCAGTCCTGGAACGGTGAACGATGACGTTTTCTTGTCCGTGCAGGTGCGACCTGCGTACTGAAGAAGAAGTTCTCAGCCTCCCAGTTCTGGCCCGACTGCAGGAAACACGGCGTGACCATCTTCCAGTACATTGGTGAACTCTGCAGGTATCTCTGCAACCAGCCAAAGGTAATCTGCTCTTTTTGTTCATTCATTAACCCATTTAGACCTCAGCTTATGTATAAAAATCCCTGTAAAACCTGATGTTTTCCCAGAAATCACGCGATCTGATTCAGTGTGCGTTTTTTTTTCCTGATTGCTGATTTTTAGCAATTCCAGCAACTGATGGCCTTTTATTATCTACAGTCCAAAGTTTTTTGGACGACATGTTGTGTTGATCTTCTTTTTTCGTCTCTATACAATAAAATAAACCAGTTTGAAAATAGGAAATGCACTTATTTGCTTCATTTTAGATAAACATTTATTTTACATTACCTCAACAAGCAACATCACGTGTTTAACAGCTCAGATGGAAAAAAAAACGTTTAAGCTTAGTAACAGCCAGCTACGTCTATAGGTTCTGTGTGCTTTTCCCAAATTAAATACAAAAACCCAAAATGTTTGATATTAGAATAAAGTTCTGTGCAAAGAAAATATCATCAGCGCTGCAATGAGCCTGTTTTCTACTGACATCTTTCAAAAATGACAACAATGTTCAGTCTCTGTAAAAGAAGAAAGAAGAGTGCAGGAATTTGGGGACAAAAATAAGCATCTTTACTTGTTAGGACCACACTTTTAGCCAGACGGGACCTGCAGTGGTCTTTTGGACACCTTGGTCATGTTTTTAACGGGGTCTCCCACATCTTCGTCCTCCACCACGGAAGTCGATAGTCAGTAAAAATAAAAATAATGATGCTGTGATTTGTTGGTGACTCAGGTTTCAGGTGTCAGGAGATCACATTTGTTGAGAACAAGGCCAGTGGAGTGCAACACCGAAGCCTTCCCAGCCTCGTCTTCTAAAATACACGTCAAAATCAAGGTCTCTGGGCCGAATCTGGCCCACCACTTCATTTTATGTGGCCTGTGCAAACATAATCATATAGTTTCTGAGGAAATGTCAATGTGACTGCATTTGATTCAGTTCTGACATCAAAAAGTGGAATAACTGAGGTGGAGAACAGCTGCTTTAAGGTGGAATAACTGGGGTGAAGAACAGCTGCTTTAAGGTGGAATAACTGAGGTGGAGAGCAGCTGCTTTAAGGTGGAATAACTGAGGTGGAGAGCAG
>JBAMYA010072735.1:0-24966 GCA_037176975.1 Arrhamphus sclerolepis
CATGTAAATAATGATTATTCCAGTCGTACTAAGGTCAGCTGTGGAGTACCACAGGGTTCTGTTCTTGGACCCACACTTTTCTCTTTATACATGCTTCCTTTAGGAGAAATCATTAGGAAGCACAACATAAACTTTCACTGCTATGCAGATGATACTCAGCTGTATTTATCCTTGCTGCCACATGAGGCTAATCAATTAACCTTATTAGATGCAGGAACTAAAGATGTCAAGACCTCCTCCTGCTTCTTAATTCAGATAAAACTGATGTTTTGAGAAAGGTCTTACTCAGGGTTTCTTCCCAGGAGGGAGTTTTTTTCTTGCCTGGAGACGCCTAGAGACAACTTGATGTCAATAGATGCTGTATAAATAAATTGATTGTAGAGCCATAAATCATAGATTATCATGGCAGCTTTAGCAAACCACACACATTACAAAAGAAAATCTTCATAGTTACATGAGGGACAGACAAGAGAGTTACTTTTTTTTTTTTCTTTTTTACCACCACGCCATAAAATAAAACCATTAACTTTAAACAATCAAACTGTG
Source organism: Arrhamphus sclerolepis (assembly GCA_037176975.1). NCBI lineage: Eukaryota > Metazoa > Chordata > Actinopteri > Beloniformes > Hemiramphidae > Arrhamphus > Arrhamphus sclerolepis. The sequence goes on from JBAMYA010072735.1 coordinate 547, forward strand.
TTACATGCAGTCGCACTGGGAGGACAAACCTTTTTCTCCTGAGACTGAACCTGAGCTTTCAGGCTGCCGATCTGCTGCTGGGACAGGGACACGGCATCCTCCTTCTGCTGGGACGCCCGGAGCCTGAGCTGGAGGTCCGCCACCTCCCTCTCCAGCTCCATGATCCTGGAGCGCTCAGACACCGTGGCCACCTGCGACGGCGAGGACGTAGAGAGGAGGCATGAAGGTGAAACGGGGGCGACGGGAGGCCTAACTGAGGAGACATCGAGACACTTCCAACACTGTCGACGTGTTCTCCACAGCTTCCAGATATTCAGTTTAAGAAACTCCAGCACTTTGAGATTTGTCTTAAATGAAAAGTGCTCTATAAATAAAATTTATAATTGTTATTATTATTATTATCATCATATTTGTATTAGAAATTAATAGCAAAGAAAAAAGTACGCGTGAAGTTGGAAGTCAATTTTTTGACGAATGGCAAAATTAACTTTAATTCATCATCAAAACTGTTATTTATTATTATGTCTCTGATCTTTTGATGTACATCAGAATTTAACTGTTGAAAATATGTAAATCAACAGATAAAATGTCCAACTTTAAGAAAGTCCGGGTAAAGAAAGTGCTTTTTGTTTTTTTTTCCAAAAAAACAAACACCTTTTTAAAAATATTGTCTGGTGTTAGATGAGGTGAGATGTTAATGTCTCTAAGCCAGAGCGAAGGACAGTTTTCATAGCGGAAAGTTTCATGCGAAAAACAAAGTACACCCTCTTTTATAGGCTGATTTAAACTTCTGCTTACTTCTGCACGCTACGCACGTACGCTACGCACGTTCGCTACGCATGTACGCTATACACGTATGCTATGCACGCATGCTACGCACACACGCAGGTTACGTATGTAGGCTACTCACGTATGTTATGCACATACACGACACACGTATGCTACACTGTCGTTGGTGTTATTCTACTGTGTACATTCTGTGATCCCACCACCAACCAGTAGGAGGCAGTGTGGGTTCTTTTTCTGCAGAGTTGCAGCTCATAGTACCGAGCTTCCTTTTTTTACTTCCTTTTGTAGCTGAGCTGAGTTGGAGCTGATAAATGCTGAGCATCAGTCGTTTGTACAGATGTTGTGGTGAACTATCGTTCTACCCGAACTGAAAACAATGAGGAAGAAATCATTAAAAAATAACGGCGGGAAATTGGAACGTGAAGAAGAACCAATTCACCAATCACGTTTCTTGCGGTCCGTGTCAGCACGACTCGTTATATTTGGACGATGTTCACACCTGTGCTTCAGTCTTAAGTGTCAGGACATAAAAGAAAAAAGCACATCTGGACCTTTCTAGATGTTAAAATCAGACCTCAGATGATGAACAACTAAAAAGCCTGGAACCAAACTCAGCACCAACAGATACTGCTGCGACCTACTTTTAAAGCATGGTGGTGGAGGGCTGATGATTTGGCTCAAATTCAAAAATACTTCATAATTCAGTGTTCAGTTCGTGTGTCTGGAGGCTAAAGCTCATGCAACAGGACGCAGCAGCAAAGTTCAGACCTCCGCCGGATTGAAATGTTTGAGGCGAGACCTTAATGCAGATGTGAAACCTCCGAGAACTGAAGCAACGTTGTGAAGAAGAATGGACTGAAAAATGCCTCCACAATGATGTGAGACCGATGATGTCACACGGAGAACAATTACCTTATTGACTCGAATATGAGGCGACCTCGCTTACGGGACGAGCCGCCTTTTTTCCAAGACACATCTTTCAGGACAAAAAAAAAAGAAAAAGAATCGCATGAACTCTAAATCTGTCTCAGTGTGGGTTTTTTCTTTTGAGTCGTTCACATATCGATAGAAAGACAGCAGCTACTCTCCAGAGTCTGAGGATCAGCGCTGGGGGAACTTGTCTCGCATTCATCTACAGTGCAGGTTTAAAAATAGGTGGTCGGCGGTTTAATCTGAGTAGCGGCTCAAGTGACGGCCGGTCCTTCACTTCTTCTTTCACACACGCGCCAATCAGTCCCACAGATGCAGTTTTTATTTTTATTTGATTTTAACAGCATCTCCTAAAGCTCTCTGTTTGGGACTCCTTCTGCTGTCCAATTTCACTAAACTAATTAAAGATTAAAAAATTTAAAAAAAAATAAAAGATTTGCTCTGGGCCTAAAGTGTTAAAAACCTGCAGAGGAATTAATATTTATATATTAATATATACTTTATGGCTCAACCAGCGAGGGGCGCTAAAGAGCACTATCGTAATGGTGTTGCTTCAAACTCTGGGCCACATCACCATGGTTACCGTTAAAGGAACGGTTGTTGTTTATTGTCTCAAACACCGCTGTTGTCAGATTTCCCGTTCGTTTCTGAACTCAGTCGTTAAAGAAAGAAGGAAAAGAAAGAAAAAAAGAAGTTAATTTTTGACATAAAATCTCAAATGTCACAAAATCTGCAGGTTTTATCATAAAATTTTTTTGTATTAAAACCACAACTTGTTCTTGTACAATCACAAATTTATAAAACAAAGATAGTTTTGTTATGTAAATGCAAATTTTGCAATTACATTTGCATTTTTTAAATTAAATATATTTTTAATTAAATATATATCTTTTTAACTTTAACTTAAAATTAAAATGTTTTATGTTGAAACATTTTAATATAAATGTACACATCATAAGATTGGAAATTTGGTTTAACTTTTCTTTTTTTTCTTTAATAAAAATAGCAAAAATCATGACCTTTATCACAAAATTGAGACTTTTAAATTGAGACTTTTTGTACAATTACAAATATCAGAATATGTGACCTTATATCTTAAAATTACAATTTCATTTTGACAAAAAATGAAGTAAATGAATCTTGAAAGATCAAGGCTTTCAAGACTTTTAATCGAATAATTGCCACAATCACAAAATTGTGACTTTTTAACGTAAAAGTATTTCTTTTTAATCTGCAACAATATCTGCAACATTTAGACACACAATTACAACAGTTTACAGAAGATTTTGTATAATTTCAATTTTTTGTCCTAAAATCATGAATTTTTGTTATAAAAATAAGTTAATTTTACAAAAATCATGAGTTGCAACTTTCTGTTTGCTAAATGATGACTTTTTGACATAAACCATAAGCTGCTCTCCACCTCAGCACAGAAATCCAAACTTAATATTGAATAAAAGTTATTGTCACTAAAATTCTTTGTTAAAGTCAGCAGTGTTCGGCTTAAAGGTTTTAAAGCTGTGAGTCACCATCAAAAGTGCTATTGATTGCTATTGATCAATGCACTTTCGCACTTTTAGCACTTAGTGCAGCGCTGCTGCAACCTGAACACCCTGATCAATAACCAATAATCTGGGTTTCCAAATAAATCACATTTATATGGCTTTTTTTAAATTTATGACGTGTCAAAGTCATTCCTGGGAGCATGCAGAATACTGGGCGGTAGAAGGTTGTTCAAAGTCTGGAAGAACTGACAGCAAAAGGTCCTTCATGGTTTAAAGAAAACGTGAAAATGAGACAGAGAAAGTGAGGACAGAAGGATTAAAGGCAAAGCACATCCCAAAATACCTCCATGTTTGGCGGGTCTTTGAGTTATTTTTACACCCCTCTAATGGTGCTGCTTAACAAGCTTCAGACTCAGTGATGTTGTCAGGCAGATGCAGCTCCATGGAGATGCTTATCACAGCTCGGACAGGTCAAGGTGAGACTGATTCATTAATTGATTCAGAAGTGAGAAACTTCCTTCTGCTGGAGATGAGTCCTGTCCTGTCCTATGACTGGAAATCACAAGCATAGCCTGGTTTACGCAGAGACAGATGTGAAGGGCTCAGTGTCCCTCAGACAGCTGCTTCGGTGACAGCTGTCTCGCACAGGACACGCCTCCACCTCCGATGAGACAACGACACCTGCAGTCTTCACCAGGTGCTGCTCATGTGTGGACACGCAAGAACAAACTGCATGTGTCAGCGTGTTTACAGAGCTTGTTGAATTTAATTTCGGGCCCCTGACTCTTCCGTCCATTAGTATCCAGGACACATTGAGCTGCAAACATCCGTGCCTCTGGGCTATGCTTGCTAAACAAAGCCTTTATGGAGGCCTCGAGTCTGCCGGCTACAGCCCAGACAAACAGGACGGAATATGGAGTTAGTAGATTTAGGGCTTGAATTAATAAGCAGACAGTATAAAAAGTGATCTTCCATGTAATCACACAGCACTGAAAACAGTCTCATTGTTCCATAGGCTGTGGAAGATTAAAACACTTGTGTATTTTATTTTTAGGATGCAGATAAACAAAGTGCCTCATTTCATTCTGTAGGGAGCAAAGCTGCACCAACATTCGTTGTAGTTTTCAGCCACTAACAGGCATTTATAATGACTCATTTGTCTTCTGTCATGATTTATAGCTTTAATACTTATATGTATTTATTTGGCCTGTTAAAAAAGGAACATATCGTAAGTGGTTCTTGTGAATCTTTGACAGCTATCTCAGTTGGCAACTTTGTCCTACAATATAATTATTTCAGTACTTCTGTATGAAAACAGCTGGATAAAACAAGCAAAATGTTGTACATACACAGAAATAATCATGTAATTTTCTATCATTGAATCATGGAGAGTTTGTGTCACCAGCGTGGTTCATCTCAGGATGTCTTAACTTCTCAAACTGGACAACTACAGAAACATCAGAAAGCTGTTCCACCACATCTTTTTTTTTAGCTCTTTTCATAGTAGCAGGTGAAATTAGCTGGAGCCAAAGATGGGGAATCTAGACAATTCTTTCCTGATCTGAGTCTGTGAAGTCACAGTACCCCAAAAATCTGAATGTCTTAGACATTTTCAGACTTGGGCAGCATCAAACTAAGCGATATGTTTGTGTTATCTCAGACTTTTGGAGTTGGTGGCCACTTCAGACGTTATGCTCTCAAGCTCACACACAAAAAACATTTTCTCATAATATTTTTGCATCTTTAACATAGACACAGACGAGATGAGGACCAAATCTCATCAGGTTTTACACCACAGATAGAAAAAGATACGTAAAAACCTGAACAAGAAAGACTGCAAAATGAAACAGAAAATCATCATTAATTCATCCAGTTTGTCAGCATCAAGTATGAAAATGGGTTTGAAAATGTTTGACTAAACATAAGGTTGGTATCAATTTGTGATGCAATCTGCCGTAGCATTAAAGTAGAAACAGTGATCTCTGCTGCCTCCAGCTGTAACATCATTAATAGGCTGGTAAACACCATGGAGTAGCAACATTTCATGAAGCAGAATAACTTATTTCATTCTTTTTCTGTGCCTCTTCACTGTTGTGCACCTCTCTGCAGATGCCAACACCTTGCTGCCTTGCAGTCATCGGAGACGTACTGCAGGTCTGGTCCCAACCCCACCCCCACCACCATTGCTCTAACTCCCCTCTCACTGGTGGACTCTTAAATCAAGTCATCGGGATATGAAACATGAAACTGTCCGACACTTGCTGGTTGCACCATCATTTCAGGCTTCTTACACTTCAGCCGAGGACTCTTGAAAGTCTCCCTCACTGCGCTGAAGTGTGAACTTTGTGTGAATGTGAGTCTGATGATGTGAAACATGAAGGTGCTGCCTCCTCCAGACCAATCTTCAGCTCAGTCTGATACTGTTCAGAGGCAGCTAAAGATCAATGTCAGTCCTGCTTTAAATGAGCACCACCTGCTGGCGGAGACCTGTAACTACAGGTTAGGTCTCCAAGCAGCAGATGGAAATGTTTTTTCTTTCTTTTATACTTTTCTTCTTTTGTTTTTAAAATGAATTTAGCTTCTTTTTTTATCTTATAAAACTTTGAGCTACAGATTTTGTTGTTAAAACAATTTTCCTAGCAGTGAGATTTCCGTTGTCACTTTTTCTATAATAAATAAATTATCTATTTATTTCCAAGTAATTCATTTTATACATAAAACTTGATAACTGTAAGATATTCTCTTAATTAATACTCAGCTATCATAGCCACATGGACCCTTTCTGGATTAAAAGTGGGCTACTTGGGCTTGAAATGGACAAATGGCATCAGTCCCATCATGTCTATTCAGTGTTATGGACTTCACTGGGAAGTCCATGGGACCAAATATATGGGCCCCATCAGGGCCAGAAATGTGCAAAGATGGCATGGAAGAAAGAGGAAGATACTGTGGGTCCAGATAGTTCACATGTAAATGCTGGCTGGGTAATATTCACCTACATTCACTCTATACTCGTAGAAAAGACTATTCATGAGTTTAAAACAAAAGAAAAGAATCTATAATAATTTCTACCATAGTAAAGTAATTTTTCTAGTTTTTTTTTTTTTTTCTCTCTTCATATGAAAATAGTTAATTTCCTAAATGTGAACTCTCATTGGCTAAACCTGCTGGTCCAGCGCTCATCACAGAGCACTGTGATTGGCTGGCTGAGTGGAGGGGGTGGGTCTGCGTGAAGCTAATATCAGAAACGTGGAAGCCGACAGGAAGTACAGTGCCTTCAAAATAAAGTCTAGAAGCAGAAACGGAATAATTCTAAGGCATAAATCATAAAACAAGGTAGAGTAGCTTCTGTAAAACTGTTTCTCCTGTTTACATGTAGTTCAGCTTTGCTGCTGTTGCAGCGTTTTGTTTTGCAAATGGAGATGACAGAAACATAAAAATTGAAGATTTTCTGTGCTATTGCTTCAGTGTGTTGTGATCCATACAGTTTGGTGGTTGCGTTTGTTCAACCTTTTTTTAAAAAGATGCCATGTGAAACAAAAAAAATAACTCAGCTCAGACACAGAAATGTCCAGAATTTTGTGAAGGTTTTATTTGCACAGTCACAAAGAACACAGTCGATGTCAGTATAGATGAAACTTACCTGCGCTGCAGGTAACCTGTGTGAGTCTGACATCGTTCAGACAGGGTATGAAGATTGAAGGCAGCATGCATACTCTCGCTAAAAGGATTGTGATTTCTGCTGCAACATATTTCATCTTATTTTCAGAGCTGGCTTTGTTTCCCATTTCATGGTGATTATTTTTCTACTGTCCAGCATCGCTTCACATTGGAGAATGCAGAACCAGACAGAACTGCACAACAACATGTGAAAACACAGATGCTCAAAGCCCTTTCAATGTTTTGTTGTCATTCTTTCCCACTTTAGTCATGTACTCTAACCTAAAACTGAAGCTGCTTCAAATCTCGGCTCAGACAACTGTATCTGATGGATTAATTCATTTTCAACAGTAAAGTTTTACTTTTCACTCACTCATCAGTTCATAAGAAAACATGTCTGACTAATATGTCTGCAGCATGCCACTGAGTGACACAAAGTATCTTCACGTTCAACTAAGAGAAACAGAATAAAAATGAATAGATTTCAGACCTCAGTGCTGCTAAAACACTGAAAGTATTTCATTTGTTTTACTGCGTTTCATTGAGAACATGTTGATGAAACACATGCAAATGAATCCCAGCCGTAAAGGTAGGAATGTTCTTTCTATTAGGAAAAAGAGAGGCATCTTATCTGCCACAAGGTTTTAAGATGTTGTGCATTCAGAGATGCTATTCTGCACACTCTGGTTGTAACTAGTGGTCATTTGAGTTCATGTTGCATGTCTGTCATTTCCCACCAGTCAGATCATTTCCTGTAAACTACAAAGATGATTGTGGTGAAAATCCCATTGGATCAGCAATTAATGAAATAAACGACCGACAGTCATGCCACCTTCGATATTGCTTAAATCTCATTTTGTCCCAGTTCTGATGCTCAGTTTGAACTTCAGCAAGTCTAAGTAGTTGATTCCATGTGACTGGAACAGGTACCAGTGAGTGTAAAAATAAAGTTGGAGAAGGGAAAGGGGAAAAAAAAAGAAAAGAAAGTCACAGGGAGGGGCTTTTATTTTGTAGGAGGTGACTGGAAGTTCGTTGTTGCAGCGTTTTAGTTTAAAGTGTCGTTTTGAGCTGCAGAGGGTTTGAAATCTCCTCCGCTGGATCAGAGGCTGACAGACGGTCCGGTCTGGTTCAACCCCGTGGTCCGGAGTTAACATGGCGGGCTGTGGCAGCGACCCTTGGTCCGGATCCAGGACCGACACATCACCTCCAGCGGCTCTGATGTCTGAGGAGGAGAAGCCGCGGAAACGGAGGAGAGCCTTCTGCCTGGCCCGGATGAAGCCCCGCAGCGGCGGCTGCAGCAGCGGCGGGGGTTTCGGTGGGCAGCAGCGGCTGCAGACCGCCGCCAACAACAACAACGTCCCGTTCCTGATCCACAGAGAGATCAAGCACATCTGCAGCAACTGCCGGGGAGTCGAGCCGCTGGACGGTGAGCGGACCTCCGTGTCCTGGAGGAGGTTAGGAGGTGTCACTGCCGGGGGGCCGCTCCCTGCCCACCGGGCAAACCCGCTGCAGAACTCCAGGATCTGTTCTGACAACAGCTGACTTTAGAGCTACTTCTCTGGTCCACTTTTACTTCCCTGTTTCCACTTCTGAATGCAGAAATGTAAAGTTCAACTGCAGCTTTTGTTAATGTTCAGATGCTCTACAAACCAAAAAAAAAAAAAAAAAACCAACCCAACAACATGATTTTGAGCTAGAATTCTAATTTTGCATTTAAATAATCAAAAGTTAAGGCTTGGAAATAATTTAATATTAAAAAATCTCTTGCTTTTTGTGACCAACAGCTCAAAGATAATGAGAAAAAAAAGCAGAATTTTTATTTTATGTTTTACTTTTGCATGAATAATGAGTCTAGCTGTTTAACCCTTACTTTATTCATCTGTTCATCAGCTGGTATCATCTCAGTCTTCAATTGCAGGGATCAGTAACTCATCAGTTAATCAGCTGGTTGGTTATTTTTGGAAAAAAAAATCTTTCATGAGTGCTGCAGTCAAGTGTCAGGGTCAGAAAGGTGTGTAAGCACAAAGAAAAAAATAAATTATGTCAGCAGTGTTCAGTTAACAAATCTTCTGAGGACTGAAAGCTGTTGCAAAATGAGTTTGATAACTTGAAAGGTTAATACTAAAAATCTATTTCTGATTCCAGCCAGAAACATTTGAGTACAGTCATGAAAAAGACTGTTTTTGTTTGTTTGTTTGTTTGTTTTTTTATTAGTGTAAAAACGTGATAAAATCATCAGCATGTAGCAGATCTTATTAGGCAAAAAACAAAGAAGGGTAAAAAAAAAAAAACGTGTGTAATACTAAGTAGCTTGTCGATCCACATTTAGCGCTAATAAGTTAAAGTAATGGCTTTATCTGTCTCCCACATCATTGTGGTCCATTTCTCTTCTTTGGTTTAATTTGTTCAGGTTTTGGGGGTTTTGTTCACAACTCTGTTAAGGCTCCGCCACAGCTTTTGGGTCAAGTTGAAGTCTTTTATTTTTCAGTTATTCTGATGCAGATTTGCTGACATGCTTCACGTCATCGTCATGCTACATGACCTGACTTAGATCAAGCTTTTAGCCTTTGGACACATTTGCCTCAATGACTGCAAGGTGCCCCGGTCCCAAATCACCATCCTTCCTCTGCTGTGCTTGACAGTGATTATGAGGCGCTCCTTCTGAAACGTTGTTTGGTTTTTTGGGTCATGAGGTGAAACAACTTCCCTTTGGTCTCATTTGTTGGTATTATCGCCTGCCTGTGAGCAAAACAAATCAGTATTTTGAGTCCTTCGTTCTGTCTCCCATCAGACGACTGAATTCAAAGTGGTTTTAGTGATTCATTCTTGAGCTGTTGTTCATCATCTATTGCAGGGATGTCAAACTCTATTTCATCACCATGGTTACCAGTAAAGGGCTGGTCGACATTGTCAGATTTCCTGGACTAAGATTTGCGACTTTTATCATAAATTGACGGGCCGGACTTGGCCCGCAGGCGTTGAGCTGGCCATGTGATTGATTGTTTTAATTTGTATATCCTTCTTTTATGCTTGAGTGCTCCTTAAATACGCTTTTCTTAAATATAATTTGCAGTTTCACGGCTTCTGGCTTTGCATGGTAGATGTGTGTGAACTGAAGTAACATACCTGTGTATCTGTTGGTATTGTTTATTTAACATTTGGCAAGGTCGCTACAAAGAACTGTCCTTCAAGGGACAGTTTAAAGTTTTCTGATTCTGAATGCTCCAGTCTGGCAAACCAGAACATCAGTTTTTGCTTCTTTTTTTTTTGTTTGTTTTTCTTAAAAGGTCTCCATACGTGCTGGCCATCATCAGCTGCATCCAGGGCTGGAGGTTAGCAGCACCTGGCTGTAAAAAGTTGATGATGTTCTTCATTTGAAGTTTTATAGGGTTAAAATTGGTGTAGTAACTTTTACACATGACTATTTGTATTTAATTTTCTGCAACAAAAAAATAAACTAAACAAAAAAGTGGCTCTAGGACCTGCATCATCCTGATCTGGGCCCTGTTTGGCTGATTTCTGTTGTTTTTGAGCTTGTTGTCCGGTGAGTCAGTCGTGTTTTTGAGGTTAGACCCAGGGTCGGACTGAAAGAATGTTGCTCTGCAGTGTGAGTCTGAGTCAGGCCATGTCTGGGTGGAGGGGGTGGGGGTCGCTCACCAGACGGAGGAGCAGGACGGCTTTATTTTGTTGCAAAAGGCAAAAAAAGAAAAAGAAAAAAAGCAGCGGTGAAAAATTTCATCACCTTCAAATCTTGGAGCCAAATGTTGCTGGTGATCACATCAGGGTCAACATCTGTATTTATACGGGTTAGGCTTATACCCTAACCCGTATAAATACAGATGTTGACCCTGATGTGCTCAAAGGTTGCTGCTCAGACCAATGACACTCGCAGTGCTGCCCACTGAGCAGCTGGGAGGTCAGATTCCGTTGTAAAAGGGTGTCTGGATGTTTGCTGCTGCAGCCCTGCAGATCTGAACTGACATATCTGTTTCAACAAGGCCACCTCCAGGCTGAACCCCTCCACCCCCTCCATCCCCTCCATCTGCAGCTGCTCACTGGTTTACAGTCAGTTTGTTTTACTGTCAAGAGTTTGTTTTGCTGTCTCACTGTCTGAAGGAAAGAAAACAGTTTAAGGAAACATTTCTTGTCAACTCTTGCTGCCTAAAACTGATATCTGTCAGTACACATCTGGAGGCCGAAATAAAACCGTTACTATTAAGAATGGAAGGAAAAAATAACAACTTCCTGATGACTCTGCTTGTAAACTCTCAGGGGTTGACATTTTCTAAGAAATAGCAAATCTGTATGTAATGTGTTCATCATTGTGTGTTTACATCCTTCTGCCTCCAGCATCATACTCGTTCTGCGGAGGATGCTGAGTAGAAATGGAGGAAAGATGTAATTTGGAGAGCTGTATGAGGCGCCTCCGGCATGATGAATCTGCTCCCTGATGGACAGAACAGTGAACGGAGGGGAAACAACAGTTAGAGGACTTTGTCCTGCAGAACTTCCTGTTTACATGCTGTCGTCCTCTATCTGCCCGTCACCCCACTCGTTTAGGTTCTTTTTCATTTTTTTTCCTTCTGATGGTGGAGCCACCTGATATATTAGCTGTGATTATCTAAATAAGCTTTTAGCTGACTTGATTATCCAAAGCCTCTCAGCAGAGAACGTCCCCTGACATTTGAATCTGAGACGACTAATCATCTGGCTTCCCCAAATATGAATTAAATAACTTCCTTATTAGTATGAACAGGTAACAGAATAGTCATGTATTTGTTGTATGCCATGGCAGGGGGGAAAAAAAGAAAAATCTAATCTACAGTTTCAGCTTGTTCTTTTGTTAATGAGACTTTATGAAGCTTCAGGCTTGAGTTTCTTTCCAAAATAAGCTGCTAAATTTTGATGATTAAGATTAATAGCTTCTCAGAGAGCATCCAAAGTGTTTCTCAAAGCTCCTTCAAAATTAAATTCGCAATTTTAAGAAGCTGCTGTCAAAGAATGTTGTTGTTCTTCAAAAATGAGCTTAAATACCAGGTAGAACAATAGTTTGCTGCGATGTCTATAAAGAAAAAAAAAACAAAAAACTGACGCTTGACATTTATCAGCTCCTTTGTTATGTCTGAGCTACATACAGGAAGTAAATAAAACGAGGTTCAGCAGTGTGAGCTACAGTGCTGCATAAAGAACCCACACTGCCACCTAGTGGTTGGTGGTAGAATTACAAAGCAATACAGACGATAATGCAGAAGTACGCCAGGTACAATGTAGCTGCTATGCAGAAGTATAGAAAAATGCTTTAGTGGTTATTCATTCTGCCAACCTTGTTCACCAAATAACTTATTTTAAAGAAACATTTTCGATTTAGAACAACCCTTCTCTTATTCAATGGAAATGAGTGTAAATGGTAAATGGTTTACACTTGTATAGCGGGTTTCAAATGTATTTCTACAGCGCCAAAGCGCTTTACACTACAGACCTTCACCCTCACAAGTGTCTTGCCCAAAGACACTTCGGTGGGCACAGGAGGAACTAGGATTCAAACCACCAACCTTCAAGTTCACTCTACCAACTGAGCCACCTTCACCTTCATAAGCGTTCCTTATGTCAGGTTCAACCTGTACGATTTTTACAGTCTTATCAGATTAATTAAAGTCACATTACACAATGTGAAATCAGCAGATAATTAATCCACGGCATATTCCACTGCGTGATTGAACATACGTTGAATCGTGGCTACAACAGAAATAAATCTGAATGTATTTCAGGATCCAAAGACAGCATCATCACATCATTAGCAGGTTGCTGCTGACGTGCTAATGCACCGATGACTCTAAAGCTAGCATTATTGTAGAGGTGTTGGTGTGCTTTGAGAAGAAAATGAATGAAATCAAGAAAAAGAGGTGCTTTTCACATTTTCATTCCATCTCTTGGTGCTGTTGTTGCTAGGTTACTGTGCTGTGTAGACACACTGCTATTTACATTATTTCATGCGTTCCTATTGGTTTGTTAGCTCACAGAGGCTCACAGATCGTAGAGGCAGCGACAGGCCGTCACACTCTGAGACAGTTCCTCCAAATTTCTGACACTGGTGATATCTGCCCAAAGATGTCTTTAAGTCATGTAATTCATCTGCTCTACCTTGACGGCCTGATTCTGCATAGCCGTGATGTTTATTTAAATGGCTCAGCTGTGTTAGACTGAAGTAAATGAAATTTAAGGTGTTTTAATCTCAGGCTCTTTGTGATGTGAGGACAGTCAAATATCATTCTGGACCCTGATTTGTTCTAGAGCATCACTCCAGCAGATCCACGACTAAACACAATTCAGAGGGAATCTGAAGTAGTGTCCTGACTGACGTGATTTGGTTAAGAAAAAAACAATTCTGCATCAAGCATCTGTCTGCTTGTTTATTGCCTTGTTGTTGTTGTTGTTCTGTCTTCCAGCTGAGGAAGTGGAGCGGTTGGCAGCGATGCGTTCTGATTCACTGGTACCAGGCACGCACACGCCCCCCATCCGTCGGCGGAGCAAATTTGCAACTCTTGGACGTCTGTTTAAACCTTGGAAATGGAGGAAGAAGAAGAGTGAGAAGTTCAAGCAGACCTCTGCCGGTGAGAGTGAACATTACATTTCCATCTGACCCCAGTCCTGTACCCCATCCTCCCTCGCTTCACTCACATTTCTAAGAGCAGATGCATGTCTCCCCTGTTGACGTAGCAACAGAGGCGAAGATGAATGAGTCTCAGAGGGCGATAGAGGAGCTGCAGCCAGGCTCTGCTGGTGGATGCTCATGGTCACTGAAGGCTGGTGAAGCACAGACACTGATTCCTATGTTTAATTAGACTCTTGGACTCTTCATGTTAGATCATATGAACCCAAACTATTTAATGTTTGTTGCATTAGCTTAATTTAATTTGTGAGTAAACATCCATTTCAGCTTTTCAGGCAGTGCATTCCATAGGAAGCTGAGGAAGTTGGGATGCAGGACAATTAAGGAAAGTAATGAAATTATAAAAAAGAAAATGGATCTTTTTCTCAAACTGGTGGTACCAGCAGGTTATGATAATCATGATACAAAAGCATCATTCACAAAATTCTTTGAGGAGAAATGATGAGCAGGCCATTTCCTGTTTACAGTTAAATACACTGGAGGATATTTGCATACTTATAGAGTGCATTATATCATTGAACGATTCAAGGAATTTAGAGTAATTAAGCACCACAATACGGAGCTACATTCAGAAATGAAATTTTAATATTTACTGTGCAATAAAAAGCCCTGTCATAACCTTGTTCTGGGTGGTGTTGACATCTGTGGGTGGTCTGGACAGACTATCACACAGTGGAAATGTGCTGTGGTCAGAAGAAACAGTATTCTAGTTTTATTGTGGCCACATCTTTTCCGTGGTGTTTCTTTAATGTGTCATAGCAAAGAAAAACATCTTTGCCATATACACCACCTCTCTGGGCCACGTTATTCAATCACACTGCTTCTCATATCGCTGCTACTAAGTTCTTGAAAACTTCTCTTCCAAGAATACCTTCTGTTGTAGCTGTGTCCTCTCTTTAACTCCCGAACCTGCTCTTGAATCGTGTCCTAGCTTTACTGACTTGTATGTTGCACTCACCTAAATGCTGATTTTACTGCACTTATTTTGTAATTTACCACATCTCTGTGGCTTGATCTTCTTCATCTGTTGTAAGTTGCTTTGGTTTAAAGCATCTGCTAAATGCAACATATTTTTTCAAAGAAGACAGTCCAAAATTACATTCTGCACACATTATAAAGACATGACTGAGGAAGAAGATGGATGACTTGTTCCAGAGGGTTGGGGCAGTGGCCCCCAAGGTTTGCTGCTTGGTCCTGGAAGTTAAATTTGACAGATCGGAGACAGCAGATGGGGGAATAGCAGCAAAGAAGATCAGTGAGAGAGGATGGTGCAAGGTTATTAAGGGCTTGTACTGGATGTGGTATTGGACAGGGAGCCAGCGAAGGTGATAAGGGACGGGGGTGATCCGGTCTCTGGTGACTAATGGGGTAGCTGAATTCTGTATATACTGCAGTTTTTGTAGGTTTGTGTGGAGGAAGTCCATAAAGAATGCTGTTACAGTAATCAAGTCAGGAGGTTATGAAGCTGTGAATGAGTGTTTCTGTATTGGAATGAGAGGGGGAGGTGAGGAGATGGGTGGAAGAATTGTTTCCTGGTGATGTTGCTGATATAGGACTTAAAGGAGAGAGTCCATTATGACACCAAGGTTACATGCTGAAGGGAAGAGAGTGACATGATCATCAATGAGGAAGGAGAAGTCCTGGACAGAGGGTAGGAGAGCTTTAGGTCCAGCAATGACGAGTTGAGTTTGAGGAAGTTATCATTCATCCGGTTTTTGATGACTGTCAAACAATTTGTGATGGTGGAGACAATGAGTGGCGTGATGGATTTGGTAGATATGTATAGTTGAGTATCATCAATGTAGCAGTGAAAATGAAGTCTGTGACACCATAGGACGTGTCCAAGGGGTAGAGGATGGAGAGGAGCGGACAGAGCCTTGAGGGACAACATGGAGGATTGAGGTGTTGAGGTAGGAGGTGAACCAGGTGAGTGCCAAACCAGTGATACAACAGAGAGACTGTAGAAGGATGGAGTGGTAGGTGTTGAGATATGCCTGGAGTTGCTTGATAACTGTATTTTAGAGAGCAACGGCAAGTTGGAGATGGCTCCAAAGTTATCCAGGTTGTTCGGGTCCAGACCAGATTTCTTCAGGATGGAAGTGATTGTAGCAAGTGTGAGTGAGGGTGGGACTGAACCAGTGCTGAGGGAGTTGGTGATGAGAGAGGGGAGGCAGACTGGCAGGTGGTGCGTTTGATGAGTCTGGAGACCAGATGGAGATTAGGGTGAGAAGGATGAAAGAATGAGACTGGATATGACTGTTTAAATGTACGTCATATGATAGTGGCACAAGGGTGCCAAGAGTGGAACATCAATATTTCAATATATACACAAAAAAGAAGTGATGTTCAGAGAAGACACCAGAAGAAGCTCATAAAATTCAACAAATAAGCTCTGGCTCAGAAAGGACGAGGCACTTATTTATTTTATTGTTTATTTCCTCAAGTTAAATCAATTTATTTCTGGATTTAAATGAGAAAAGTTCAACATTGAGTTACATAAATAACATTCTGGCTAAAAGCCTTTAATTACAGTGCTGAGATGCAAACACAACAGCTGTGGAAGAGTTGATAACTGCCAGCCACTGTGCTGTCTCTGACAAGAAAATAACTTCATCCAGAGCGACGCTGCATCCGATAAACGCCGTTATCTGTCGCATATGTCCGACTCGGAGCCACAATATTGCCCCAGCATTGAGCTGCAAAAACAGAGCTAACGTTGGATTTGCATTCAGAAATATCTCGTGTTGCTGCTTCTCAGCTGGATGAATCGTTTTTACATCCTGTTCTCACCGAGAGGCACAAACACACAGCAGAGAGGTGAAGAGAGGCTTCCTACAACCAAGCTGTTCTCCCAGCTGTCGCAGCAGACTTTTATTTCCTCTGCTCAAACCTCTCTGCCTTCCTCTGTATCCAACAAGCAAACTTCATTCTTACAGCACACACACACACATATATGTCATTGGAACACACTGTTTGCTCCATGTTGTGTAGTCCATGTGTCTTATCTGGAGTCCTGCCATGAATTCAGTTTAGCTGCATTAAGTTACAAGAGCGTATATATTATTGACTACGGTCCAGTACAGAGAACCTTGTCATTTCATGGCTTTAATTTACTTTTAGTGTACTTTTTTTGTGACAGCTATAAAAAGCAACATATATGACCATATAGAGGTTTGGCACTTTGCTCGTCTGGAGCATCGAGATGCGTTTACACCCGTGGGCCAATCCGATCTGCCATTTCATTTTATCTGGCCCATGACGGCGTATGAAGACAATCATAAACTTCTGACTAGAACATTTCTGAGGAAATTTCAATGTGATTGTCTTGTTTGATTCAGTTCTGAAATCAGAAAGTAGGATAACTGAGGTGGAGAGCAGCTGGTTTATGTCAGAAAGCCTGGATTTAGTAAAGATTTAACAAAAAGTTGCTCGTTCTCATCAAAACTCATGATTTTTTTCAAAATTGACTTTTTATTTTCAAGATTTTAGGACAAAAAGTTGAAATTATACAAAATTTGCAGTTTCACAACTTGCAATTTTATGTCAAAATGTTGCAAAAAAAAATTCCCAACAAAAAAGAAACAATGTAATTTTAAGTTAAAAGGTCACAATTTTGTGACATTTGTGATTGTAAAAAAAAAAAAAAAGAAGAATTTTACACAAAAGACCCAATTTTATGATAAAAGTTGCAAATTCTGTGAAATTTCAAACTTTTGGACAAGAATTTACTTTATTTTTGGGCCGCTGCATAGTCGAGTGGATAAGCGGGTGGACCACTTACGAGGCATAGCCTCATGCAGCAATTGCAGGTTTGACGGCCGGCTCGGCGACAGTTTGCTGTGTGTCCCTTGCGTCCTCTCTCTCCTTGTTCAATAAAGGCCACAAGGGCCAACAAAATCTTAAATACAGTTTTACACCACTGGCATACACAATGGAAAAAGGGAAAGACATCAGCAATAAGGGAACTCAGCTAGTTCAGGCACACCTCAAGCGAATATTACACTTGCTCTCCCCCCTTTACAATGCTTTACAGTGCTTTATCAATAAGAAAGCCTTTTGAAGTCTTCATCCTGAGTCGTCTGACTGAAAACCATTTCTAAGCCATTTGAAATCCATTTTTCCACAGCAACAAAGATTATTCTCAAATATAAAACATTCAGAACTTCGTCATGGGAGTGGATGTTCCAGAGAGCTTAGGTTATTTGATGTTTTAAAACGATAAATTATAAGAGTCATAGTTATAAAAGTGATGCTCAGTATCTAGCACCTCGGCTTCAACGGCAGAACGGCTGCAGGTGAAGTCCCAGCATCATTAGTGGTAACTTAGCAACAGTGATGGAATCTCACAAGAACACGCTCATTATCTGGTTCACCGGCTTTAGCTTTTGGTTTTTGTTCTTGAAAATGCTTTGTTTTGTGTTCTTCCAGTTCTGGAGAGAAAAATGTCCACTCGCCAGAGCAGAGAGGAGCTCATCAAGAAAGGCCTCCTGAAGGAGGTTTATGAGAAAGGTGAGGAAGGTTCACACAGATGAACAGATGATTTGCTGTTGAACCGGTTTCATTTGATCCTTCATCGTCTCCTTTTGTAGACAGGACTCCCCCCAGCACACCCCTCCGGGAGGAAGTGAAGATGGAGAATGGCCGCTCACCGATGCTTGGATCTGGTTTGTCAGAGTGTGAAGGTACTGAGCGGACGGAAGCGGCTCCAGCAGCTGTAGGTGAGCAGCAAAGCTTCAGGAACTCACACCTCCACAAATATTTCAAATATTCTTGCCCTCTGACAGTTTTTTTTTTCATCCTCAGGTTTACTGGAATTTCAGATGCCAGTCGATAACACATGCCAACAAGACCACACCATGAAGTCCGGCCAGGCTCTGCCCACAAAGACATCGTTGGTATATCCGACTGACGCCGCTGAACCGTCTCTCTCCAGACCTCCTACGCTACACAAACAACCTCCTGCTTTACCGCCAAAACCCTTCAGCAGGCTACCCAATCACATTACTGGTAAGCTCGTAAGAATTTCCCCTTGTGGGATCAACATAGGAAAGAAAAAAAAAAAGATTTAACAACAAAATGCTGCTCATTTTTGTCAAAACCCACGATTTTTGTAAAATTAGCCTTTTATATAACAAATATATCAAAAATCTGTGATTTTAGGACAAAAAGTTGAAATTATAAAAAAAACAATTTGCAATATTCGACTCCTGTTTAGGAACTTTGTCGCACCAGTTTGTCTGTCTGCAGTGCTGCCGTTTATGTTTTATTTTCAGTTAAACTTTGCAATATTTGTGATTGTACGATAAAAAGTCTTGGTTGTTGAAAAAAAAGTCTTGATCTTTCAAAGTTTATAATTTAACCGCAAAATATGCTTATTTATTTTTACAAGGAATGTAAAAGTTAAAATTGTGATTTTACAAAAAATAAAAATTTAAGTGGTTACCTTCAAATGGTAACAGTGGTGATGATGGGGTCCAGGATGACACCTCTGCTTTGTCGTTATCCTTCCTCCATCCAGACGGCGCCCCCGTGAAGTTACCGTGTATGTCGGTGAAGTTGTCTCCTCCTCTACCTCCAAAAAAGCTCCTGATTTCAGTACCTGCAGGGAGCTCAGAGCCATCTCCACTTGCCTTCCAGAAGTGCCCCGCCCCTCCAAGCCACGCCCCCATGGGCGGGCACTCGCTGCCATACGGGGCACTGCCAGTTCCCCTGCACCCGCCGAGCCGGATCATAGAGGAGCTCAACAAGACCCTGGCCCTCACCATGCAGAGGTTTGAGAGGTGAGGCTGAGCCCAAGAAGCTCGACTAGTGAGGCTTTTTTCACTAACAGTATGAGTTAAACAAGAATTTAAGTATGTGGGGTTCACTTGTTTTTTTCCCATCCAGCACTGTAAATGTACAACAGATTTTTTTTCTGTCTCATCTGGGCATTAGGAAGTTGTTTATTCGTCCAGTTGATGTCAGGAGTGAGACCCTAGAACCAGGCAGGATGAACAAATAAGAATCTAGAGCAGGACTAAACTGGTTTTAACCACTTCTGCTCTCGCTCGGCATGGAGAATGTGAGATCACTGGAATGTGTACGCGCACCACTGACCTTTACTTTCCCACCAACCTCCAGCTCCATGATGCACGCCGTTCCCGCGGTGATGATCGTGTGTGACGACGACAAAGAGAACCTACCCAACGAGGCGGACTACGAGGAACTGCCAGGCATGTACAGAGATGAAGACGAGGAGGAGGAGGAGGAGGATGAAGAAGAGGAAGAAGATGAGGAGGAAGAGGAGGAAGAGGATGATGAAGAGGAAGATGAGGATGATACTCTGTTTACCAGTAAGCCGCTTTTCTTCTCAGTGGTTCGACTGATGGTGTTCAGGAGCTTTGACTGTATACATGCTATTTACCCCTGAAGGCACGCTGGCCATGAAGGTTTTACGAAAAGACTCTCTGGCCATTAAATTGAGCAACCGTCCGTCAAAGAGGGAGCTGGAGGAGAAGAACATCCTCCCCATGCAGTCGGACCAGGAGCGGCTTGAATCCCGACAGCAGACAGCCACCAAGCTAACCAGGTGAGCTTTAACTGAATTTTTTTTATACTCATTATTTAAGGTCAAAATGTTTAAGCCCATTTATAAAATCAAATAAAACTATTAAATCTTCCTCAGAAATGGCCATAACCACCAGCGTCTGGTGCTTATTTGGTTGTAAAAGAGTTCAGAGAATCCTCCCTTCAGCTACATTAATGCATTTAGTTCCTAAGTAAGTTGGCACATGTCGGGTATCTTAGCTCATTCCAGTACGGTAAATGGTTCCAGCTCATTTAAACTGTCCAGTTTATGAGCATAAACCTTGAGCTCCTTCCACTGATCTATAGGTCTGAGATATGGGCTCTGAGAGGACCAAACTAGGGACTTGACACATTTTGATGGCCCTCAAAATGTTTTAGATGATTTAAAGGTCCATGAGTCAATGTCTTGTTGGAGACCCAGTAAAGCTAGCCTAGCAGCAGATTATTTTAATTACACTTCCAACTAGATCCAGGTTTGTTGTGACTTCATGCAACATCCAGCTGTTCTAGACAAAGCAAAGCGCTCGGAAATGGCAGCATGGCCTCTTCGCTTCAGATATGAATTGGTCCACTACTGACTGAGTTCCTGGCTGATTTCTTTACTCTTTGGCATAATCATTTGAAAGAAATCTCTCTAAATGAAGCAACACAAACCCTGCTCATTGTGTCCTTTAAGAAAAGTTTAAATGCTCATTGATTTCCGAGGGGAACATTGAAAGCTAATGGGATTTGGAGGCAGAAATAATCCAGTCATCAGTATGAATATAAGTGGTTCTGGGACTAAACCTTGAGGAACGCCAGTGATCACACCAAAGTGGCCACAAGAGATGTTTTCTATTTTGTTCTCTACTTGGAATGCAGAATATTATTGAAAATGTGTTGAAATGCACAATACCAATATCGCAATAAGTTATAGTTTATTATTACCATAAACAATTTGGTCAACAAGATGGAAAGCTGCTGTACAAATAAATTTACACAAAGAGTATTGTTGTGGCAGATGTTACAGGGGGCATCTTGGATTTACTTTGGGATGACAAACCCTTCATCATGGCCACATCATCACCATGGTTACCATTAAAGGGACAGTTATTTTCTATTTTCTCAACCAGCTATGTGACAGATTTCCTGGTACTTCCTATTCTTGGTTGTAAAAATAGAAAAGAAAAAGAGAGAAAAAAAAAATTTAATCATAAAATTGAGGCTTTTGTACTAAATTCACAATTTTTTTTCATAGAATTACAAAGTTTTCTTTTTTAAAAAAGCTTTATTCATAGTGCAAATTTTGTTGGCAATAAAAAATATTAATGTTTGTTATAAAATTTCACAAAGATTGTGACCCTTATGTAATTGAGAATTTTTGTAAAATCACAAAATAAAATAAAAAGTTTTGTTGTAAAATTTATTGTCATAAAATACAAGTTTTAGCTTTTTTTTTTTTTTTTTTTTTAAATTGCAGCTGTTTTAAAATTGTAAGTGTTGTATAATTGCACTGAATCAAACGGGCAGTTGTATTAAAATTTCCTTAGAGATCTTCTAGTTAGAAATTCATAATTGTCTTTGAACATTGTCATGGGTCAGATAAAATGAAATGGTGGGCTGGATTTGGCCCGCAGGCTTTGAGTTTGTCTCACGTGATCTACTTTATGTTTAGTTTTCAAACCATCCAGGGTACCCCCATGTGTTTAAAAATGTAATTTTACATGCATTCATCTTGTCTGTCAACAAGGAAGATATTTATTGCACAAGAGCCAGGGGCAGGTCCAAAAAAGGAAATTTATACAAAAACGGATTTAAATTTTCTTTCTTTTTTCAGGCGTTTGAGTCAGAGACCAACAGCAGAGGAGCTGGAACAGAGGAACATACTGAAACGTAAGTAGCTTTAGAGGCAGAAAAAATATACATATATATAATTCCTGTATCTGATTGTGTTCTTTCTCCTATTTTTCATCCAGCTCGAAATGATCTGGAGGAGCAGGAGGAAAAGAGAGAGATCAAAAGACATTTATCGAAAAAGGTTAGCCAGAAAAGAAAACAGGCCGACTTTGATCTGGGGATACATCTGTGCACATGTTGAGCTTGATGGCTCTTAAGCCAGCACTGAAAAATGGAAAAATGGGCATGGTTACCATGGCGACTGCACTGCCACACTTCATATTTCCAGCCGTTTGGAAAGATGATACCATCATAGGTTACTTGATTGAGTTAGTGTTCCTGCATGTTTGTTTTACATCCGTAGAGACAGAAAACTGGTAGTCTCCTGCACTTTTCAGGGCCAGAGTGATGGTTCTTAGAGATTTAAAGGTTTTTAGAGTTTTTTTTTTTTTTTTGAAGGTCACAGTCTGATTTTAGAGTTGAAATGAGGGTAGGGACCTGTTACATGCTCTCTGGACAAGTCAGTAATTATCAGCGAGCCTGTATTAGGTCTGTTGGAGCAGGGAAACATCTTCAAAGTTAACAGCTGCTTCCACATGAATGACAGGTTATGAGTGATATTTTATTGATTTATGAGCCAGCTGAAGCTCCAGCCACCAATATTTGTTTTCAATTTTCATCCTGTTCTTCACATTCACTTGAAATACATTTTATTACAACCTGCAGTCATTTTAATCAATCTCCCTTGGATAATTAAAAAGCATGAAAAAAAACAGATGGAAAGACAAGTTAAGGGACTTTAGGTGTGGATTTTTTGAGTTTTGTAGCGGTTTATCAACTTTTCAAGTATGCTGCACATATTAAAAAAAAAAAAAAAAGATTTTTACCTGGCACATCTGAATATATCTTCTTTCTTCCGTCCTCCAGCTCAGCCAGAGGCCCACAGTCGAGGAGCTGAGGGAGGCCAAGATCCTCATCCGCTTCAGCGATTACGTGGAGGTCGCTGAGGCTCAGGACTACGACAGGAGAGCTGACAAACCATGGACTCGGCTCACAGCTGCAGATAAGGTTCCCTGCAACTAAAGTCTGGAGTCAGGTGGTCTGTGTCATCAACTGTACCTCATGATGTTTGTGTGTTTCGCAGGCTGCCATCAGAAAAGAGCTGAACGAGTTTAAAAGCACAGAGATGGAGGTGCATGAGTCGAGCCGTCATCTGACCAGGTATGTGAAACTAACGTTATGACAAGCAGCCCAGTGAGGCTCATTAAACGATGCCTCCAGGGTGGTCGGGTCTAGACCTGACGCGGTTCTGTTTGGTTGAAGCTCGGCTTGTCAGCCACAGGTGTATCCATGCTGAGCACCTGTTAGCTCGTCAGGAGTGTAGTTTTGAGCAGCCAAGTGTGAAAACGATCAATCACACGCCTGATTTTGGGGCTGCTACAGCATCTCTGACTGTGCAGGAAGATTAGGAGGAGCGGCAGAAACCCTAATTTGTATTTTAGTTTTAATCTGATGGTTGCCTGGCAACTTACTTACCAACATGCACAGTAGAATTGTGGTATTAACCTGACTGAGACTTTAAACAGCTTTTTTTTTTTCTCCTACCTTAACTAGAAATAAGGAATGATCTAATTAAGCTTTATAGAATATTCTGCCCCTGGCTGCTTTATAGACCTTAATTGCGCTATTAGCTCCTGTTGGACATTTGGCAGCAGAGCTGAATGAAAGAAGCTGCTGCCTGATACAGTAACGTGATCATGACTCATTAAACAAACCGCAGTTCAGCAAGTTAACGCCACAGTCATTCATATCTCATAAAATGTCAATAAGCATCAGTGTTTGTGTGCACAGATACATTTGGGGGCAGCTGCTCTAGTTGAGAGAAAAAAACACACTAAATTAAATGACTTATTTACAATAAAATGTAAATATGACTACAACGTTATGCCCTATAAATCACCTTTTTTTTTAGACATAAAATTACGGCTTTGTCATAACAATAGCAAGTTACAAAATTACAACTTTTGTTGAATTACAAACATTCTGTTGTAAAAATCACTATTCTTGTAAAATGCCATTTTTAAACTGAATATTTTATGGGAAAAAAGTTGGAATATTGACTTTAAAAAAAAAACAAAACATGGAACCTTTTAACAGAATCACATTTTTGCCCTGAAATCACAAATTTATTTTGTTGAATTTCTGATTATTACTAGTAATATAATATTTATATTTCAACTTTTTGTTGTAAAAATCTTTTTTTTCTTTTTTTTTAAATCTCAAATTTTGCAAAATCATTATTTTGACATCTAATCTTGATTTTGTCATAAAATAAACGTTATGAAATTATGACTTTTGGACAGAAAAAAAAATTTCCAAATTTCTTTCTGTTTAATTTATATTCATGACTGTCGTAAAGTTGCA
>JBAMYA010072746.1:0-24963 GCA_037176975.1 Arrhamphus sclerolepis
GAGACCTTTTTGGGGTCAGGGAAAGTCAAGATTAGAAAAAAAAAATCTCCACATGGAAGCGTTTTTGAAACCCTGGAGACGAAATATTTCTTCCCTTTTTTTTTTTTTTTTTTTTTTTTTTTGAGCCTCTGATCATGCCTAAGATAAAAATGTATCATATCAATAATTTAGATGGGCAACCATGACATCAAAAAGTGTAATAACTGAAAAACCCATGATTGTAAACGTTTGCAAAAGATTTTACAACAAAAGGTTGATCATTAAATTTCTGATTTTACAAGAAAATGTGACTTTAGTACAAGTTGCGATTTTTTGTGTGAAAAAGTGATATTATAAAATTCATCATTTTAGGGAAAAGAATTTAATGAAAAAGTTTTTTTAAATTTGTAATTATACAAGAAAAGTTATGAACTTTCAATTTTATGATAAAAGTTACAATTGTCAGTTGAGTTTTTATGACAAAAATTTGCCTTTAAAAAAAATTTAAATGACCGAGCTCAGGAACTAGCGGGAAATCTGACAACAGAGCTGGTTGATAAAGTAAAGAATAATCGTCCATTTAACGGTAACCATGGTGACGATGCGGCCCAGGATGAATTAGAGTTTGGCACATGTTTCTGAAGTTTTTGCCCAGCAGCTGCCAGTTCTGGTCAAGAACCTTCAAAAGTGAAACCTTACTGAAACCTGAATCTGAATCCATGAATTGAAAGATGTTTGCCAGATGCTCCAGTCAGTCAGAATAACAGTAATCCTTTCATCGTGGTCTTAAAACAGTCTAACGGGTACCTTTCCATGCTCACAGGTGATGTACTTCAGCTCCCTGTTCCCGTATGTGGTGCTGATTTGCTTCCTGGTCCGGTCTCTGCTCCTGAAGGGGTCTGTGGACGGGATTCGACACATGTTCACTCCAAAGGTAAAAGTCCTTTGGAAGGTGTTTTTCTAAACTGTCAAGGTTGAGATTTACTGCTGTTTGGTGCTTTAGAAATGGATGTTGTAGTGATAACAACACTCAGATTTCACTCTTCTTCTTCCTCTTCAACATTATATTTCAGTTTGGAAAGAAGACAAGTAAACTCATGATCTAATGCATATATCAATTCTGAACAAGGTTATTTGTTCACATTTCATACCTTCAAGTACATTTTTCTCATAAATATGAGTAAAATCATATTTTATCACTACGTTTTCACTTGCTCCACCTCTGGAGAAACCAGGAGATAAAACCCTTCATTTCCTCCACCATTTATTCCCTCCTGAAGTCCCTGTAAACCTGCTTGAACCCAGAATTTGTGCTGCGATAGGCCCACTCGTCAGCAGCAGGTGGCCAATGGCATTCAGGCCACAGAATCCTGTCTCCATGGAAACAGGACGAACCGTGTCCTTATGTAACCGGCACCAGCCGCATCCAGCAGAGCACGTCTGTCTCGTGTGTCTGCTCTGCCTCTTTGACTGACATCTTGGGACTTCAAACAGCGCCTTCTGCCACCATCTTGGTGTTCCCACTTTGATCTCCAGCGTGCATGGCGGCTGTGAAGGCCGCAGCCATTGATCAGCAAGGCAACACACCGAGTTGCAGAGGGAGCCCAGTGGCTCTCGTATGCAGTTGGGAGCTTTTTGCAGACAAGACTTGAGCCCAGAAGGGAGGATTGCTGCACATCAGTATGAGCATGTTCTGATCCATCACTGTACTCTGGATAAAACCCCGATCCCTAGTAAATAAGTGAAGGAAAGTGACTGGTTTATTTTAAAGTCATCACAAGGTGATCATAAACACAACATCCTGTCTTTAACCCCAGTGCTACAAAAACCAGAACAGAAAATGACTGATGAACCCTCACCCTAATTCTCTAAATGAGAGTAAATGGATCCAACAGTCCCGAGAACAACCTGAAAACACAGAAACAGTAGAGACCATCCAAAGCAAACGCAAAAATATGGCCTGAGCCATAACAGCAGAAGTCCACCATCAGGAGTCCCTGACCCTGACCAGGGGTTTCTAGATTTTTTAGACTAGGGTTGCAATAATTCATAAGAGTTCTGGTAAACCCCAAGAACTCTCCATAGAAAGTTGATTGCATGATAAAATTTGGACAAAGAGCAAAAGTGGTGCACTAGTGTCACCACATGGTCTGGAATGGTAGTTTACATGCGACCAGCCTTGTTACCGTAAGTGGAGACATGGTGGCTGAAGGGGCTGAAGAGGGAGTTGACCCTGTTAGAGCATCTCGTCTATAACACCAGCCTGACAGATCAGGACCACATCTGGACAGATGCAGGGTCTGAAAATGAGCTATAGGACGAGGCTGGGCCTGAAACTGCCTCTGCACGCAACTGGATAGCGCTACAACCAATCAGAGCAACAAACAAGGCAACATATTCAGAGCAACAAAAGTCAATGGGAGAGTGTTGTGGAGAAAAGACTTTATTGTTAGAGCAAGATTACCAGATGTCTAACACCTGTAAACGAGATGGACCTCATCCACCAAAATAATTAAGATATTGTCATGGAAGTTCAAGTTTTTAACTGTTGATGACAAAGTTGATTCAAACGACTGCTGTTTACCACCCAGAGAACAACGTCTCAGCTCTGTCGACCTCATCACATTGAGTCCCCTCAGAGATGCTCTAGGATAGACTGGTTTGATTGCCTCCCCAGGATTTTGGGTATAGTTAATGAGCTCCATCAGAGGGAAGCTAGACGGACCTGCTGAGTAAACAAATCTGCTGGCAGTACTTCTGGATTTCTAGGGTACAGTAATACCCTAGCATTATCAGAACTCAAAAAAGGGTCCTTGGACTTGAATCGTGAAGCTCATGTAATCCTAATGTCATGGACGCGGTTCAAGAAATGATCTGAGTACGTGATGGAGGAATTCACAGGTCTTCACTGCCCAACTGTGTAATTGGTCTTCCTGGTTTACTTTAATTAACTCCCGTTAATTTCTACAACGTTAACCCCCCTCATTTTGATATGACTATAAAATTGTGGCTGTGTGTGCAAAAGGTTACCCTTCTCATTTACCTTTCAAATGTATCTGGTGGTACATGTCTAGCTTCTGGACCTTTCCTTTTAACCCACCAACCATATAACCGTCTGATTTCTGCTCTCAGCTGGAGATCATGTTGGAGGCTAAGGTGTGGCGCGAGGCAGCCACACAGGTCTTCTTTGCGCTGGGCCTGGGCTTCGGCGGCGTCATCGCCTTCTCCAGCTACAACAAGCGTGACAACAACTGCCACTTCGATGCCGTCTTGGTGTCGTTCATCAACTTCTTCACGTCCGTGCTGGCCACCCTGGTGGTGTTTGCCGTGCTGGGCTTCAAAGCCAATATCATGAATAGCAAATGTGTTGCTCTGTAAGTGCCTGTTTTCTTTCCCCACATACCTCTGAGTAGGTTTCTGAGACGAATGGTGATCGTAGCTTTTCAGAAAGGAAGCAAGATGTGTGTTGTTTTTTTTTACTTTTTAGGAACACACACAGGATTGTGGCGTTGTTGGGGAATGGAATTGATCAAAGCCTGATTCCCCACCACATAAACCTGACTCAGGTTAGTCAGGTCACTGCCGATGACTACCATCAGATGATCGACATCATCAAAGGAGTCAGTGAGGACGAGTTCCCGGCTCTGGGGCTGGAGTCCTGCAGCATCGAAGATGAGCTCAATAAGGTAGGATACTTTGAGAAAGGCTCAGCAGTTACCAAGTAGACCTCCTTTAACTTCCTTCTCTTCCTCTGTCTCCAACAGGCAGTCCAAGGCACAGGCCTGGCCTTTATCGCCTTCACAGAGGCAATGACCCACTTCCCAGCCTCACCCTTCTGGTCTGTTATGTTCTTCCTCATGCTGGTCAACCTCGGCCTTGGCAGCATGTTCGGCACCATCGAGGGAATCCTCACGCCACTGATCGATACTTTCAAAATCCGCAAGGAGTTCCTTACAGGTTAGAGGAAAAGATCGCAGCATTTAACTCGAACATTCCAAGCGTGCCTGGGTAGACTCCAGGTGGTGCTCACATTCCTCAAGTGCCCTTTCTGCAGAACGACTGTTGAGCTGTTCCACTAAAAAGTGAAAACACGTGATTCTACAAAAAGACGCAATTTTAAGACAAAAAGTTGTGGCTTGATATCAAGTTGTACAGTTGTTGCATTGCTGTAAAATTTGTGATTTTAGGACATAAAGTCATAATTTTACAACAAAAGTTGATATTTTGCAAGAAAAAGTTGTAACATTAAAATAATATTCATGATTTTACAACAAAATATTGTGCTTAAAGGACAAAGTTGTGCTTTATAAAAATCAGCATTTTTGTAACAGTCTTAATTTTATGTCAAAATGTCAGTTTTGCTAAGTTTGAGATTCGATGACAAAAAAAATGTCCCTTTATCACGACAAAATAATTTTTTGAGTTTCTTTTTTTTTTTAATTACAATTTTATGAAATTTCTGATTTTACAACAAAAATCTGATTTTTATAATAAAAACAATTCTACAAAAGTTGCAATTTTACAACAAAAAGTTAGGAATTTGTGTCATAAAATCATGAAATTTGCTAAATTTTGCGACAAAAAAGTTTTAATACTTAGTTGAAATCATTATTTTTAAAAATTTGCAATGTTGTGACAGTTATAATTCAAAGTAAAACAAATGTTGAATTTAGGAAAGAGAAATACAATTATATGTCATTCAGTTTCACGACAAAGTTCTTGCAAGAAAATTTTACAAAAAGCAATAAAAGTCACAATTTTTCTCAGAAACTGAGTGTTGTTGAAATAAATGAGTGCGTAATTAAAACAAGTTGTACACCACCACTTCTGACTTTGAAATTAAAGATTTGCTGCAAAATAAAAAATGCATACAAAAGAAAAACCCAACACATATGCAAACACACATGCAAACACACACAAAAAAACTAGTTGTAGTAGGTTTATGAATTTTTAGAATAGTTTAGTCTCTGGTTTTCTGTTTCTCCTTGTGCTTTGCTCATTTACAAACTCATTTTGTTTGAACCACGAGCTAAAGTTTCAACGATGTCTAGTAAAACATTGAATTCATTGAAAGAACACAGTGAAGCACGGTGGAGGTCCCATCATGGTGTGGGGCCACTCTGCTGCTTCTGGCCCTGAATGTACTAAAGTCATGATTTACAATGAAAAGTGGCGTTAAATATATTATTTTGGCATCATAGAATGGAGTTTAATGAGAAGGTTTTAGGTAAAAGGTAGAACTGCAGTGCTGCAGTCAAATACTGACTATATCTGCGTTTAAACGCCTGATTTGTGTTCATTCTGCATTTACTGACTCTCCGCTTCCCTCCTGCAGTGGGATGCTGTGTGCTGGCCTTCTCCATCGGCCTCCTTTTCGTCCAGCGCTCTGGAAACTACTTTGTGGCCATGTTTGACGACTATTCGGCCACTCTGCCTCTGCTCATCATCGTGGTGCTCGAGAACGTGGCGATCGCTTGGTTCTACGGGATCGACAAGTGAGAACAAGCGCCACATTTCTCAACGGAATTGAACATCTCAACGCCTGTTTCAGTGAAGATGTACAGTCGTTCTGATCTCACCTCCAGCCACTTCCCTCTGCTGTTGTCTTTGAAGGTTCTTTGAAGACCTGAAGGACATGCTAGGCTTTACACCGTACCGCTTCTACTACTACATGTGGAAGTACATCACACCCATCCTGCTGCTGGTGCTGCTGTGCTCCAGCTTGATCCAGCTGACCATGACACCGCCCAGCTACAGCGCCTGGATACAGGAAGAGGTGAGTTTATGTCTCCGGCCCCATCTTCTCTCCTGAGACCTGGGATCAGTCATCCTACACGAAGGACTTGGAGCAGGTTGAAAGCAAATCAAAGGGTTCAAAAGATGGTGGCTAAAATTAAAAGTTTCTTCGATAAACACATGGTGTATCGGAGTGGCCCGTCAGCTGAGGACAATCAGCAGGATGTTGAAGCACCTCTGTGATTATTTTAAAGCCATTGTCACACGGAACAAAGGCCAAATTAAACAAAAGTGTCCACAGATGTCCATTATGGTTTGAGAACAGAGACGTTTTTATAGCATTTTATAGCCAGCTGCCAACACACACAGCAGGTATAAACGCCGGTTTGATTTCATTCCCCTTTCAAGAGAGAGCACAGGTCCCAGCTCACTGATGCAGAACTAGAGGAGAAAACTAATTAGAGATCTGGTGCAGCTGTGTTCAATTAGCTCTACTGATCAGAGGTTGTTTTTTTTTTTAGACCATGAGTTAGTTCAGACCACCAGCATCCAACTGTTTCATCTTGGGTCACATTGTTACCAACTTTAGCGTAAAATTGAAACCTTTGTCTGAAGATCACAACCTTTTGAAAAAAAAAAACAACTTTTTTTTCATACAGTCCCAACCTTTGAGTTGCAAGACCACAGTTTTCACAAAATCCTTAATTTGTATCTCTTTTTTTTTTTTTTTTTGGTTGTAAAATTGCAAATTCTTATCGTTTTAAAAAAAAAAAAAAGATTTTGAGAAAAATGTGAAACTTTTTCATGTAAAATGACTTAGACAAAAAATTTCTTTCTATTGTAAAAGCTGTCTAATGGCACCCTGGCTGCTCTCCTCAGTTATTTAAGTTCTTGTTTTTCAAGGTTTTGTGGCTCTAGTGGACTTTATCGACTGAGCAGAGACAGAGGTATTTTCATGCTTCATCGATGTTCCTGGATCAATGTATCACTTACCAGAGGTGTGAACTCGAATCACATGACTTGGACTCAAGTAACACTCGGTAACTTGTGACTTGACTTGAGCCTGTTTACTTGAAAACACCTGACATTTTACCCAAAACCTAAAAACGAACATGTTACTTTAAAAAAAAAAAAAAAAGTCTCTCTCCTTTTCTCCCCAGTACACATATTAAAGCAACACCAGTGACTCAACTCGAGGCTTGTCTGTCTTGAGTTGTGACTTGAGGACAAAGACTTGAGACCTGAAAAACCACAACTTGGTCCCACCTCTACTAAATATGCATAGGTGATTTATTTTCATTGAAATAGCTCCTGAGCTCCTATGAGTGTATTACCCACATAGATAATATCAATTCTGGTATGAAAAGCAGCCAGCATCTATTTGTGGTTTAAAGGTGGGCTGCATATGAGGGTCCCATGTGGGTTTTAGTCCGAGGTTCTTTGTTGCTGCACCTGGAGTGGGATCTACCTGGTTTTCCCTCCTTCATAACTCCTGCCTGTGTAGACCACTTATACTTGGATCTTCATAGGGGATCCATGCTATAATCCTGTACCCACCCTGTACCCAAGCAGCCCATTTTTAATTCTGCAGCTGCTGACTGGATGCCACTTTGGGATGCCTGCTGGTGTGGCCGCCCTGCAGTCCGACCACCACATATTTATCTTTCTCTGTCTCTCTCGGTTTCTTCCCAACAGGGAGTTTTTTTCTTGCCACTGTGAAGCTTTGCCATGTGCTTCAGAGTCATACATCTACATGGACACTTTTATACTCACCACACTTTGCACTTTTTCTTCAGGCACTGGAGAAGACCCTCCGCTTCCCCGTGTGGGGCATTGTGGTCTGCATCTCTCTGGTGGTGATGGCCATCATGCCAGTGCCAGTGGTCTTCGGCCTGCGCTACTTCAACATCATCGACGAGAACACCACGGGCCTCTCCACCGTCTCCTACAAGAAGGGCCGCATCATCAAGGACAGCGCCCAGCCGGGTGAGGACGATGACGCCAATCTGCTCCAGGGCAAGTCTCCCAGTGAGGCACCCTCGCCGATGCCCGGCAACAGCATCTATCGCAAGCAGAGCGGAAGCGGAGGCACCGAGGCAGACACTGCGCCCAACGGCCGCTACGGCATCGGTTACCTGATGGCCGATGTGCCCGACATGCCCGAGTCAGACTTGTAGACTGGCTGCAGTAGTAAGCCCCGCCAGGCCTCCTACCCTTCTCCTCCAAGCCCTCTGCGTGCGTTTAGCCAGCTGTGTCATTGTTGTATATTCTTTTTGCACTGTATATTCTTTGTAGATATCGTAGCCGATGTTATTTGTAGACTCTGAACCTTACATGACTCCAAACCCGAGAATGAAACCCCAGCAAGGTTTGCCCCCTCATCTCCTCTCCACTCCCGTCTGGTCTTCGTCCCTCTTTGGAGGTCCTTGCATGTGAACTCAACAAGGTGGAGCCCACCAGGCCTACTGGAGCAGGAATCTGCAAAGAGGCTGACCGGGGAGGCGTACCAGTGTTAAAACGGTCGTGTAAGACACAACCTCGATGGTGTCTCGAGGTCAACGAAATCGTTGTTCTTCGCCAAAGCTCAGAGGACGGCCTTTGAATTCAGCTCCCATGATTGTCTGAGACAGAAGTGTGCCTAAGTCATTTATATTTGTTTATAGAATACATGGATGTTGTATATTTTGTTGTATTCTGTAAATACAATATAAATATTATAAATATATTTATGTTAACGGTTTGGCTATCAGAGCAGTGTTTCTAAGGTTCAGAGGTACTTCAAATCCTTAACTCTCATCTCTTTGTGTTTTATTATTTTTTTGTTTTGTTTTTTACTAATGTCCTGTCACTGTTGAGGAGGACTGAGTTCTCCTTGTAAATATTCCTTTTCCATGAAATGGCTTCAAATGCAATGTCTTTTTTCCCAATTCCAAATTAAAGATCAAAGTTGATCCATATCTTCAGCCTCATGCCTTTTTCTCTAACTTTTTTTCTTAAAGTTAGCCTATTTCTTATTTCTCTGAATATACAGTCACGTTTAAATTCATGTAAAAACAAACATCATCCGATCATAGTGGGTCTTAAAATGCAACATCTGACAACAGAACTTTTGAAAGGCACAAAAGAAAAAAAAGACTATATTTGGATAATACTGAAGTCTAGAACAGTGGCATTTCATCCCAGGCCACTGTTGCCATGGCAACTGTTACAGAACTGGTCATAACCTTTCTCAACCAGTTGCATTGCCAGATTTCCTGCTACTTCTTAGTCTGCGATGGTTTTTCTTGATAAACCAATGCTAAGATTGTGGTTCTGCTCAGAAGGAACCTGCTCGCTGGTTTTCAATCCATTCACCTTGAATAATAAAGGTTAAACTGAAAAAAAGTATTTAAAAACTTGATGGAGTCTTGGAACTTTTTGTTGTTTTTCCTCTGTGGCTAAGCTTAGCCGACTTACCAGAAATGTCTACAAATACGTTCAATCACATTTTGAGAAATTCCATATTTTTTTCAAAAAAACAACTTTCAGTTTTAAAACTGGATTTTACAAGATCAAAATTTACTGTTCTAAAACAAGACTTTGTTGTAAATTCACATTTCACAAAATCACATTTTCTTTTGTCTTGTAAGAATCAACTTCAAAAAGCAACAATTTTTGACCTAAAATTACAGTTTTGTTGTAAAATTTAAAACTTCTGTAATTGTAACTTTTTGTTCTAAAGTCACAGTTTTTTTTAAATTAAAGGTAACTTTATATTATACCAACTTTTTAATAAAAATGTTCTTTGCTTTTGGGGACTTTTTGTTAAAATTGCTAGAATTTTGTTAAAGTCACAACGTCTGCAAAATTGTGGCAGAATTTCTACTTTTTACCAAAATATATTTGCTCACTGCTCCTCAATGCAAAGAATGTAACTTTTGTCTTTAAAACACAATTTTTTTTGTTGTTAAACTGCGTATTTCACAATGAAATCACCGTTATTAAAATATTTGTCACACAAATTTCGTAAAAATTGTAGATTTAAAAAAAATCATGAGTTCTTTTATTTAAAATGCTAGATTGAGTTTTTGTTCAAAAATCAAAATTTTTTGTGGTAAAAGAGTCACAGAATTGTGACTTTTTAACTTAACTTTTTGCTGTGGCAATCAACTTTTGAAGAATCTCTATTTTTAACTTAACTTCTCTTTTAAAATTTTGTGTAATAAAAATAATGTCGTTCCAAAAATCACCAAATTTTGTTGTGAAACATTTTCAATTTTTTTCTTGAAATGTTTTACTTGTAAGTTGTAAGTAGTTGATTTAAAAAAATAAAATAAATCAGGACTTTTTGTTGTAAAATTTCAATTTTCTTCTTACTTTTTAACTTTAAATTACTCTTTTTTTAAATCAAAAAACAATCTAACAGAAAAAGCCACTTTACTTGATGTAAAATTCTTTTGTTGAACAAGTTTAGTTTTTGTTCTGCTTTCGTTGAAAAAAATAATTAAAAAAAGAGGTAAATTTTACATGATCTCTCGTTGTTCATGACTCATCTCGCAATTTTTTTCTGCAAAATTATGACACAAAACTTCAAATATGTTTGCTCAACGGTCTCCTTGTCTCAGCTTTTAAACTTTTGATGTCAGTACTGAATCAAATGGGTGGTTTGCATTGGCACTGCCTCAAAATTTCTGTGGAATTTTTTCTGGTTGTATAAACACTGAAACACATAAAATTAAGTAGTGCAAACAAAATCATAAATGAGCCCGAGTCTCAAAGTTTCCTTTTTACATAAAATAGCTTTTACTGACTTATTCATTTTGACATCACAGTGACTTCAGAGAACATGACGTAGAAAAAAAAAAAAACATTTACGGAGTAGGCAGCAATAAAAAGTCGAGTAGCTGACGAGGATTGGCCCAGCTCACTGGTAAACACTCAAACATGAAAATAAATAATCAAATTTACACTTTTTTTGTGGCTTTTCTTCCTTTTGGCTTTGTGTCTCTGGCTTCTGTTTTCTCTGCGATGCAGACACGTAAACAAATCTTTGTTCGTCTTGAACCTGACAACACAAATTAGACCATCTGTGTCCCTTTTAGAAAACGTTCACATCACAGAATTCAAGGATTGTCATTGTGCGATAACGCATGGCGCTCTAGTTTGGAAATGTGCATCGTCAAGAAAACGTAACAACAGTTTCTGTGTTCAGATCCGTCTGGCTCCCCTGATTTACTTCTTGGTCGTCAGGCTTCAGAAGACTAAAAAGTGCGTTCGGTTGTCAGAAACAGACGTTAAACGTCCGTCATGAACACGTTGATGCTCTGGAGAGTTCATCCCTTTTGGTCGACTCTTCTGTGAAGATGAAAAATGTTAAATGTATTTTAATGTATAATATGTGTTTTCTCAATTATATAACTTAAACCAGCAGCTGCTTTTATCATTCTTTATTAAACATTCACAGTGCTTGAGGAAAAGGTGAGTGGAGCCTTGGAGGTGACGTGCTGTAGAACCATGCAGGTTGACTTCAACAAACTCTGGATCAGAGCTGATCAATGTTCAGGAGGAACTCTGGATCCAGAACTGCTCCAGTTCTGACACATTTGTAGGACATCTGGTCTTTTAAGGTCCTTCCAAAGCATTTCTGTGGGGTTCAGGTCTCGACTCTGACTGGACCACTCCAGAAGGTTGCTTATGGGCAACTTATAGGAAATAATTAACCACTTCGAACAGGAAGTGGTCCAGGTTCTGAGGTGGCAAAGCAAGCCCAATGATTCTTCCTCTTCCACCTCCAACACCACTGAGATCTTTTGATGTTTCAAATGTTCTTCCTAAATAGATCATCTATTGTTTCATTAGTTCCAGACTACTGGGATCTGCTAGGACTGGGTTTAGACTGGTTCCTCTGGGCAGTACCAACTCTGAACACTGTTGGACAGGCTAGCAACGAATCAGAGAAACGAAACAGTCTAGTATCAATGAAAGACACATAGACAAGTAGTCTATGATGTGGGTTTTGAAGTAGAAACTTGTTGATTTCAGTTGGTATTAACAATATTTTTAGAGGTTTTTGTGCGTCCAACCACAAAGCCCAGCCCTTCGTCACCGGTTCAGGATATTCAGTACTGGTGGTACTAGATACATTTCACTAAGTGACCAGGTTGTCCACCTCACTGAGTCAACTTGTCTGAACGTCCACATCCAGGAAGAGTAGCTAGAGACAGTTTGTCCAACTGTGGACCGATGGACGTGTCAACACTTTCAGCTTGTCTGAAGTGTACACATTCAATTACTTTTCCTCCAGCAGTGTGAATGACTTAAGAATGTTTTCGGCCATTATTAGCTACCAGCTTCATAATTAGCGGGCTAATGCGTCCAAACCTGGAGGCTCAGACGTGACAGAGCTGCTCTCTCATCCTGGCGGCTGTGCGCTCTCTCTTCTCACAGTGCTTCTTCAGGTCTTTGACCTCCATTGGCAGTGTGCTGTTCCATACCATCAGCACCGACTCCTCATCTGAGAGCCAAGAAACAAAATGCACCGATGTTGGACTTCTGCGGGGAAAAAGTCTTGCAGTGAGACGACATGTGGCACAAACGGCCAACCTCACACTCACCATCTTGATTCTTGTCCTGGGGGAGTCTTCGACCCAAAACCAGCACCACGTTCTTCCAGTTTAACGTCTCTGAAACATGTTGTGCAAAAACAGCATGTAGTTACAGCTTTTATAGAAAAAGAGAATTAATGCCACACATTCAGAAATCAAAAACAAAAAACTAGCACACAGTGAGAGTTGGATGACGATGCAAACGTCCCCCTGCGAAACCGCGACACCGGATCAGACACCAAACAAAAGCCAGCTGTTAGAAATGTTGTCATTCTCTTATCTTTATTTTCTTTACTTTTTGTTTGTCAGTTCTCACAGTCTGGGAGTGTTTTTCCCTGATGCAGGGAACTCAAAATATGACCTGTTTTTTTTTTTGCTTTTTGTTTTTTTTACTTCAGAGTTTTAAAAAGAAAAACACGGCTGCACTGGCAAGTTAACCCTAAAAATACAAACTGAAGAACTTTACAACGATTGACAAGCACATCGTCCTGGAATTATCCATCCATCTATCCATTCAAAGATCATCCATTCATCCATAGATGATACATTCATCATCCATCCGCAGATCATCCTTCCATCCATCAATCATCTTATCCATACATCTATCTATACATAGATCATACATACATCCATAGATAACCCATCCATCAGTCGCACATACATTTTATTTATATATATACGTTTTCACTGATACACATCACAAACTGCTTCAATGCGCAGATACAAATACTAAAAATACAAAAAGGGTACATTAAAAGAATCAGGAAAAACAACAATAAACCAATAAAAATGCTGGTTAAAAACTAACCAATACAAGTCCCTGTCAACTAGAAGCCTGTCTAAAAAGGTCAGTCAGAGGTCGTGTATGGGTGTGGGTGGGGGCATGCTCACTCAGCTTCAAAAACTGGCTGTTGGGGATTTTCTATATCTAAGACATTTTGTTTATTCTTTTTTTTTATTTGTAAACTGTCAGAATAATTAGTGAGAATTTTTTTTCGAAATTCCTTTTAGAAGTTTACATGCACTTGTTAGTATTTGGCAGGAATACCTTTAAACGGCTTAACGTGGCTCAAATGTTTTAGGTTAAAGCTTCAAACATGATCTCACTGGAATGCTGGTCCGCTTCTTCTGACAGAACTGGTTTATGGACCTTCTCACTTGTGTCTTTTCTGGTCAAAGCAGCCAAATAACTGCACTTTCTTGTCCTTCACAACTAATTTGGAGTGGGTTTTTTGGACTCTGTGTAAACATGGAAGACTCATTTATGTCCAAGCACTACCTTTGTGAAGCACACAGTCTCTCCTGCAACAAAGCAGGCCCACACTATGATACTGCCACTCTAGTGCTTCTTTACTGGGATGGTGTTCGGATCAAATTGCTCACTGTCAGTTTCACAGGACACGTCACCAAAAAACATATTTTGTCCCCAAATGCAACTGCAAACTGTAATCTTCCATTTTTAAGTAGTTTTTTTTCTTGTCACGTGGCTTTTCAGTTGCAGAAAATGTTAGTGGATAATGACACAGTGGTGATGGAAACACTGACGAGTTGTAGCACAGGAGGACTCAATGTTCCGGATGAGGAACTTTAATCCACCTATGCTATATTTTGTATGAAAAGCATGTATTTATGTGTATGTAGGAGAAGCAGGAAGGGCTGCATGTCCCAAGGCCAGAGTGTATGAAGGACATACAGGCAGAAAGAACTAAAGGAGGAGAGCATTAAATAAAATTGACAGCTGTAGATGAAAAAGAACCAGGAAAGTTCAGCTGGAGGTGACATCCTTGGTGTGTGAAAGTGTAGCATGAACATCAATTAGAAATACACTAAGCTGTAAAATGTGCAGGAATAAGCAGAGACTGTGTTTGTGTCCCAGGCTGCTTGTACTTGTGTAGAGTAAATAAAAAAGAAAACAAAAAATGAAGGGCTCACGTATGAGTGCAGAGGTGATGGAGCGGATGGAAACACAGCCTGGCGTCATGACCTGCAACGTTTGGTGTTTGGAGAGCTCCAGCAGCAGCAGATGGCCCCCCCTGGTGCCGATCCAGAGCGCTGCAGCACTCTGTACCAGCAGGGCCTTTACTGTGGCCCAGGCGGGGGATGCCTCAGAGGGCAGCTCCGCTCTGCTGCCCTGCCTGCCTCTGCACCCAGGCTCATGCCTTCAGGGACAGGGAACATTATTTTAATTAAATAAAACTGCAAAGTCTTGCAGCTTGGATGATGATTATCCATGCTACAAGCGTGCATACCTGATAATCTGAGCACAGTCGATGCAGTCCACCATTCTCTCACTCCTCTTATCCCAAACCTCAACGGTTGCCGTTCCAGCTTTGCTCAGGTACACGTATTTATCCACAACCATTCGAGACACGCACGCTTCACTACTCTGAGCGCGCTGCTGCCTGCAGAGAAAACACACACACAAACAGACACACTCATTTACCTCAGAGGCCCCGAACAATGCTTTGCTCCTCCTAAAAGAGGAATCAATTAAAACCAGTAGTTTCATGTGTACCAAGATGCCTTCTGTTCAAACTAAAACAGGCTGGACAGACATGCTGGTAGCCCAAAATGATCAGAAACGTGTGTACTATCATCACGTTCAACCTTTATTAATATTTTCAGCACGTTTAAAAGGTGAAATGTCACCACTGTGGACTTTGATATCATTGGAAAATTACACTGAACAAGTGAAAGAGTGATCTGAGGAGTTTAGAAAGAAAATTTAGGTTTTGTTCCCTGTGAATAAAGCTGCAAGTGCTAAGAAGAAGGTCTATGGGACTGCAGCCAACTTCCCAGGACATTGTTTTTAGAGGCAATCAACCTCACATTGATCAGGAGGGTCATACTGATGGAAGACAAAGAGACGAGAAAACGTTCCTGGACATTTAAGATGATATATCTGTTGGACCACACCAGCCATCTTCTTCTGAAGAAGACCCAGGAGGACTGAAATAATGAAATGAAAATCATCCATGTGTGAAAACAGAGTTGATGTGTTTTCTTCAATCTACAACTGAAAAACACAGAGGGGGCTTTATTATAGTTTGTGACTGCTTTGCTTTGTCTGACCTTGAATTTGTGTGAGACAAAAATGAAAGCATCAAGACTTCCTGGAGTAAAATGTACCGGACGGTGTCAGGGCACTTGGCCTCAAATGACCCAAATGCAAACTTGAGATTATCAAGAACAGCTGATAGAGACACTAATCTGTTCTCAAACCTGAGACAGGCAGAAAGAATGAACAAATATACCTGTTGACAGATGCAGAAGTCTCTCTGAGTGTTCTCTGCAGAAGGTTATACAACATGAAAAACTACAATCATCATTCACTTGAGCCAAAAAAATTCAAAAGCTAAGTCTGAGAGTGACAAATGATAGTTTCACGTTATTTCAGATAGTTTGTTTCTTGTCTTTGTGTGAAAGCTCATTTTCTAAAAGAAAATCCAACTTGAAAGCCATGTGTGTCTTCTCTCTGTTCCAATATTTGTCAAACTACCACAAAAAAAAGACAACTCACTGTAGGATGAGGATGGGTCTGGTGTCAATGGACTTGCAGACGTCGTAGTCAACAGAGAAGGAGAGGATCTTGGTCCCACAGCCGGCCCAGATGCTCCTGCTGTCTACTGAGTGTCCCGACTGACACAAAGACATGACCGGAGTGTTGACGTTGCCCACGGTAATGGTTTTAATTGGCTGACCGTTCTCTTGCTACAAAAGACAGAGGAACAATTAACTGCTAAATGTGCATTTAAGAGGTGTAGAGAGTTCTGGTCTGGAAACGACATCCGACAACTTTACGGAGACGAGACACACCAGCTGTGATATTTACCATCAGAACCGAGTCCTCGTAGACACTCAGAGCTCCGTCTGCTGTCCCAACCAGCAAATAACTCCTTCTTTGGCTGACAAGAAGAAAAAGGGGAGTGGTTAGTTCAATAAAATCTTAATTCACACACCTGGCCACTGGTTCTTCTGGATTGCACTTCCAGGGATCAGAACCAACAGAAGAAACTGCTTCCAGTGGATGAGCAAACAACCAATCAGAGATGTGATGTAGGACAGCCAGACCAGTAGCAACACAAAAAGTCAGAAATATGGATGCCACTGTGGGATACCTGCCAACCTGCAGTCCAACCCTCCGACCACCACATATTTATATACATCTTTATACCAGATATTTGCATATTTGTGTTCCTCTCTTCTCTCTGTCCTTCATCCTCTCTGTCCTGTCTCCCTCCTCATGTCTTTCTTTACCCAGCTGGCTATCAGCAGGAGGGTCCCTCTATAAATGATCCAGGTGCTGGTCCAGGTTTCTTCCCA
This sequence comes from Arrhamphus sclerolepis, assembly GCA_037176975.1. Taxonomy (NCBI): domain Eukaryota; kingdom Metazoa; phylum Chordata; class Actinopteri; order Beloniformes; family Hemiramphidae; genus Arrhamphus; species Arrhamphus sclerolepis. The sequence goes on from JBAMYA010072746.1 coordinate 16,623, forward strand.
AGAGGGAGTTTTTCTTGCCACTGTTAGGCTTTGCCATGTGCTCAGGGGTCATGATCTGGGTTTGTCAGAAGAACCCAGATGGCTTGTTGTAAATAGATGCTATATAAATAAAATTGAATTGAACTGAAATATTTGGAGCAGGAATGCTGCTTCATGACTGTAGTTTTGAATGTTCACATATGAGTAAAGCGTAAAGCTGGTGAGTTTTGTGATTGGTTGGGTAGATTCTGCACTGGTGGAAATAACTGTGAATAGGACAGGCACCAGTGAAAGGGTAAGACTAAGACAAACAAAGAAGCAAAGCCAATATTTAGCTGAGTGACGACAACACACACCACACCTCCAAATCTTTCCACTTTCGTCTCTTATATGCTCAAATGACTCGCTTTGTTCTGTTAAAACAAAGCTTCAAATCTGCACGATAATCTGAACTGAAATCGCTGTAAAACATTAAAGAAAAGTACAGCCTGAACAGCACTACAACAGGTGTTTTTACACAAGCAGATATCTCTACAACACATGCAAATATAGCTTTGAACTACCTTTGTGGTTCACTGGAGAACATTTCTGATCATTTCATGAGCTTCAAAGGCTTTTATCCGTAAATGTAGGTGACTTATTCACATTTAACATTTAGAGAACTGATCCATCTTGGATATGAATTTCTGGGTCGAACCCTGACTGATGGTGATCCAGTGGAAGTGCATTTTAGTCAAAAAGGTGAAGCTCCAATAAACAGGTTCACATGCGCAAATTTTGACTGCATGTGCACAAACTGTGTTCAGAACACTTAATTTCACGAGTGGAAACAATCAATAGCAAAAATAAAATAAATTAAAAAAAAACGTTGCAGATGCACCAAGCTGCCACTGGGTGGAGTCAAAGCGCTCTGGAGCTCATGTTTACTCCTTCAGGGGTTTTCCTGCTCACACACACTTTCAGGTTTGTTTTATTCTATTGTTGCTTCTTTTTTTTTTTTTTTGGATGCCTTTTATCAACTGGTGAAGGGACTACAGATAAAAACTAACCTTTCAGCTAAATGTGAAATGGTTCTTTAGCATTTTGTTAAAATGCTGATGTATATTGTTCCTCATCAAATAAACTAAGAAATGAAAAAATGAGACGAAATCATGAGTTTTTCATTGTTGTCCTGAATTCTAACAAATGGATGACCAAATTACTCCTAGATTGTTGGGAGAAGCAATTTGCTGTTGTTTTATTTGTTCATGGTGTGCTTTTGATGCAACATGAATGTGCAGGCTTACGTGCAGCGAGGGTGTACGTGGAAGTAAAGCGACGTGATGGAGTCGGTGACACTCTGAAGGCGGTGCCAAGTGGACAGTTCCCGTGTGCTGATGACGAGTAAGGAGCCGGACTGCGTACCTGCCACCAGCCAATCAGAGTTCTCGTTAGGAATCTGGACCGTGAGGAGGCACAGGACGGGGCTGGTGTCCACTTCCTGTTCAGGAAACAAAGGTGTCAGTGATTTCTGCTGGCGTTTAGGTGACATCATAGTATACAAACAGTTTTCAGGGATCCCCTCATGACTTCAGGCAGTCAACTCGTGTCTTATCTTGTCCTGTTAGATTATAGGTTTAAAAGGCTGTTTCATCCTGAGCTACATCGTCACCATGGTTACAGTAAAAGGGCCACATCATCACCATAATTACAATAAAGGGTAATGATGGTTTACTTTCTCTACCAGCTATGTTGTCAGATTTCCTGCTAGTTCCTGGACTCAGTTGGATAAGTTTAGATAATTTTTAAAAAAAGATATATACAAGTATACATAAAATCTAAAATTTCATGAAATATCATGAAATTGATGGTTTTGTTGTAAAATGCTGTAAAATGCCAAATTATATAAAATAAAAATAATATCACATCTTTTTTCATCAAGATTGATACTTTTTTCCCCCATCAACCAAGACTTTTTATCATGTAATCACAAATGTCACAAAATTTTAATGTTTTACATATTTTTGTTGGCAAATATCAATATAATCTTTTGCAACATTTTGACCTAAAAGCAGTTGTAAAATTTTAATTTTTCAACTTCCATTTTTTGTTGTAAAATCACAAAATTTTGATATATAAAAAAGTTAATTTTACAAAAATTAGCAACTTTTCATTACAAAATCTTTTGCAATGTTTGTTAAATTCCGACTTTCTGACATAAACCAGCAGTTCTCCACCTCAGTTATTCCACTTTTTGATGTCAGAACTGAAACAAAAGTCTCCTCAGAAATGTCCTAGTTAGACGTTTATGATTGTCTTTGTGCGCTGTCGCAGGCCACACTCGTCGTGTGACACATTTAAGCATCTCTTAGAGATGTTACTGGAATTAAATGAACCCTATTTGGCTGGTTTAAGTCAGAGTTTATTTGACATATTCCAGTTAATTCATTTGAATGAGGAGTCTTCCTCGTGTACCAGAGCTGGTCCTCGTGTTCCTCAGGGTTCTGGAGTCGGACTGTTATTGTTCACCCTTCATATGCTACCATTGGGTAATATTTTAAGCATAAACTTTAATTTCTAAGCAGATGATACTTGACAATACCTGATCGTGAAGACTTCAAGAACATTTTAAAGACATGAATGATTCAAATTTCCTTGTTACTTAACTCAAATAAGACTTGAACAGTTCAGGAATGTCTAGTCAGCAACTCTGGTTACTTTACTTTCTAAATGTCTCTTCACTGGGTTTAAAATTTTTCTGCTCACATAATTTAATTCTAATATTAAAGATAGTGTAATATTATCAAAATGAACCTGAGTGATGACTGTGTCGTGGTCCAGGTCCACGGCCGTGACAAAGCCCCTCCTCTGGGTCCTGCTGCCTCCACCGAGCCAGGCCGTGTGGTCCGACACCAGGCCATCGCTGCTGCTGGTGCTCACCGTGATGCACTCAGCGCTGAAGACTCGAGAGAGCTCCAGCTCCCTCATTAGACACAGCATTTCACCAGAGTTCAGCCTGTCAAACGCCTGCACATACACACACACACATATATATGTGTGTGTATGTGCACACACACACATATATGTGTGTGTGTATGTGCACACACACACATATATGTGTGTGTTTTTGTGTAGAGACAGAGAGAGAGAGAGAGAGAGAGAGAGAGAGAGAAAGAACAAATATTTTAGTTTTGAAAGTTTACTTGAGGATGACCTTAGATGATCCCATGAAGCAGCAGCACATCTAAAATACCAAGACAGCTGGTCCAAATCCTCACCTGAGCAGAAGTGGGTCGATCCTGCGGACTTTCCCTCAGACAGTCCTTCATCAGTGACTGGAAACCCGGCCATGGCGAGCAGCCGTAGTGTTTGACGGGATCTGCACACGAAATAAAGAAAAGAAAGAGCTGGAAAGATACTGTTGAAAAGTCAAGAAAAATGCAGCAAACTGTTATATTTACTTTGACTTTAATTCCTTTGCAGACAGTTTGAACAAAAGGTATTTTAGGTTTGTTCTTTTCTTCTTCGTTTTATTTGTAAGTGTACCATAAAATATATTCTTTATACAGTACAAAGACCTGGCTGAGGAAGAGGAGTGTAGAGGGACAAAATAAGTTAAACTCAAGATCACTTTGGGTCTTCAATGTCATAACTCCGTCCAAGTATCATTAGAAAATGGTTAAACTGTCCCAATTAATTGTTTCAGATCAGAAAGAGAAAATAGATGTTTTTTTTTAAAAAAAAAAAGGAGAGAAAGATCAAGTTGGTGAAGAAAAAAGACTAAATAAATGGTTCATACTACATATTTTATTTGATTATGACACTTTAATGTCTTATATTTTTCATTTTATGTCATTTTTAAAATATCTATTCTTCTTTTACCTTATTTTATTTTATCCGAACATGACATTTTTTTTTTTATTATTATTTTATTTTTTGTTTCTTTATTCTGTTTTTATTTAATTTTATTTTAACATGACCCTTTTGTAAATTATATACACACACACACACACATATATATATATATATATATGAACAATCATGACACCTTTTTATGTTATTCTATTTCATCCTATTTATTTTATCATTTATGTTATTTTATTGCATGTCTTTTTTTTTTACCCATGAGTTTTATATATAAATGTATTCTATATAACAAGGGAGAGTTCTATAAATTATTTCAGGTATTTCTCTGATGTGTATGAGACAAATGAAATCATTTATCCACAAGCTAGAATATGTTTTTAAAGAAAGATTTTCATAATTCTCAAGCAGCTCAGTATATATGACAGGTAATGATGTTTTCATGGAAAAATTCTGTTTGTAAACATTAAAAACAAAAATGTTTTGAGGTAATTTCAAGATGATGCTTCTCAGACTCCGTAACCATGGCGACAACACATTAATTTCTGAATAACGTGAAAACATCCAAACGTGATTCATTATGTCGTCTGAAACCCTTGCTTACCAGGCAGTTTTCCCTGAACTGCGATCTCGTCAAACTCGCTGGGGAACTTCATGCCGTCAAGGATTCGCTCTCCGCCCGTCAGCAGGTCATAGAGCAGCAGGCCAAGCGAGAACACGTCAGCCTGCTGGTTGTAGATCACGTTGCCGCGGGCAACTTCTGGAGCTCGGAAACCTGAAAGATTTACAAAAATCAGCTGCTGAACTTCAGGAATTTACAAAAAACAATGGAAACAGGAGTAGGAACCACTGTAGAATTCACACCACAAAGATCCTGATTCTCTTTATAATTATTATTATTTCCACCATTACTTTTAAATAATTTCATCATTATCATCACTATTACCATTGTTGTTGTTGTTGTTATCATCATTATTTTTAAAGAGACACTGTGTAAGATTTTCTCCCATCTAAGCGGTGAGTCCGTATACTGCAAACACTCTTTATCCCGCTCCTTTTCCCAAGACTCAAATTTCCATCTACAGTAGCCGAGAAACGTCACTGATCCAGCAAACAGAGAAGTCGTACACTAACACAGTTTCTAGTAGTATTCTCTCAATAGATGAGGTTAGTTTTGAGAAACAGTTGTTTTCATTTAGTAATTTAGATTGAAAAATGTCATATATGTCCATTACAAGACAACTTATAATGTTGTCTTTTTTATATTAGATGATTACTTCAATGCTAATGACAGCCAGAAACAACTGAAAATGAAGACAAGTCAACCTAGTGATATCGAGATATCTACGTAGCCATTACATTATATTTATAGCGCAGGTAGAGGCTCACGGAACTCGGGAGGTGGCAGTACCCAGGCTTGGGCAGCGAGAGATGTGTGCGAGTACTAGGTAAGCACCCCCTGCGGACCCACATCACAGCCGCGATCCTTCGCTAAAGGCCGCCCACCACCACCAGAGACCTCCAGCCAGAGCATGCATAACGTGGTCAGCACGGAGACGTGAGAGTTCACTGGCAGCTGCACCTGACTCATGTGAGGATGGGGTCGGACCGGGGCCGGGAAGGAGGGAGGGAAAGGATATATGTATATATAAATGGAAAATTTAAGACCTAAAAGAACACTGTGATTTTTTGATAGAAGTAATTACTAATTAATGTCATACTTTTGAATGAAAGTCCATTTTTGTTAATAGACAACCTGTAATATTTTTGTCTGAATGATAGAAAGTGGTTTACATACCTCTCGTTAGCATGCTATGGTTAGCGTCTTGCTCACTTAGCTATTGTTAGCATGTGCCTAATTTAAATATGGTTAACATGTGGCTAAGTTTGATATGGTTAGCATCTGGCCATCTTAGCGTTGTTTAGCACGTAGCTAACTCAGCCTCATTTAGTTTTGTGTTAGTTACGCATGGTTAGCATGTGGCTAACTTAACTTCAGGTAGCTTTCAGCTAACTTAGTGTTTAGCATTTAGATCATTTTAATGCTGTCAGTATACTCGTAACGTGGATGTGGTTAGCATGAAGCTAACCTAGATAAATTTAACATTCTTCTGATTTAGCTTCTGATTTAGCAGTGGTGGTGTTAATTTAGCTTCCTTGGCTACTTACTGACTTAGTTGTGGTCGGCACATCGCTAACCAAGTGGCATTTAGCTGGCTTCTTTCTTAGTCGTTAACTTAATTTCTCATCAAAGTATTTAGACGTATGCAGACTTTAATTAAATTAGCATTAAGACTATTTTTCTTGCTGCTAATTAGCTGTAACAAGAATTCATCTCTTACTAGAATGAGCATTTTTGCAAATTTAGCTGCAGTTGACAGTTTTCCGTCCAGTCCAGAATAAATTAAAAATGGATCAAATATCCCTGCCATGTCATTAGAAGCTTTTTATTCTTGGGGGTTTCTGGATTATAATCTTGTTTGTTATTAGCTGTGCCTTTAAGAAGTTCTTCTTCATTATTTTCATCCGTTCCATTTTAACTTTAGGCTCAGATCAAAGATAAATGCAGCAACTTCACTCGTGAGCTGGAGAAACATCTGCCAGAGGGCCAGATGTTGATCAGGAGTCGTCTGACCTGGTGTGCCCTCGGAGCTCCTGACACCCATGCTGCAGCAGTACTGGGCAATGCCGTAGTCTGTGATTTTGGCGACGACCTCCGAGTCGGTCTTCAGGTTGAACAGCAGGACGTTGTGGGGCTTCAAGTCCCGGTAGATGATCATGGCTGAGTGAAGGTACCTGATCACAACAGATCAAACCATGACCGTGTCTTTTGTTGAGTTTTATTTTGTTGTTTGAACTCGGAAGAAGACAAATACCTGAGTCCGTCCGCCACTTGCAGGGCAATCCTGTGCTGCAGCTTCTGGTTGAGGCTGCCGTTCTCGTGTTCGAAGAGGGAATCCAGCGAGCCCCGCAGGGCCAGCTCCATCACCAGCACCTGAGGAGCTGAGCCGGCCGCCAGCAGGCCCACCAGGCTGGGGTGGCGGAGGCGACCCAACACTGCCAGTTCCTGAAAAATGAGCCAGTAAGGTACAGAGGCGGGAAGTAACGAAATACAAATACTTTGTTACTGTACTTAATGTAGGTGGACTTTTTACTGTTTTTATGTTGTTGTTTTTTGAGGTATCTGTACTTTGAGTATTTATTTTACTGATGACTTTTTACTTTTACTCCCTGTGTTTAAAAACTCAAAGCAAAAACTTAAAAACTCAAAACAAACTCAAACTCAAAAATCTGTACTTTTGACTCCTTGTGTCATCTGAACAGGCTTGTTACCTTTTTCAACATCTGTAAAAGACAGAACTAATTAACCAGTCCATCCAGGATCTGAGCAGTTTGTTTTCTTTTGTTTTTGTGATTTTTATTTATTTATTTATTTATTTTTTCCACAAAAATTGTGCTGCAATTTTTGGACCTGTATGTGCATTTTCTTTGTTGAAAGAAAATGGAAAAATTGTGACATTTCTTCATGAAAGACAAAAACAAGATCCAGTCTCCATTTTAACATAACTGGGTTGAAAATCTGTCAAAACTGTAAACGTAAAGTGCATATAAAATGCATGTTATTCAAATTATTTAACAAAGGCTAAAGTGCAATTTCTTACACTTAAAATTAAGAACAAACTGAATTATCTTGCAAGTTTAATTTTATAAAACTAATTCAGATTCAAAAACCTTTATTTGTTCCACAGTGGGGAAATTTTCAGTGCAACAGCAGCAGAAAAACACAACTGTAATTGAAATTAAAAATTAAATTTTAAAACCTGTACATAGTACAGAGGGAGGGAGACTGAGAATACACATGTAAGAAGTACATAAAAATCCCAGGTAAAAGTGCAAACAAGAAGTGAGTCAGTGAAAAATTAGAAAAAGTGAACAGTGTTATTGCACAGAGTCCGGTTTAAATTAAAGTCTGTTTAATTTTCTTGTAGTCTGCTATCTGACTAAACTTATTCAGTTATTGCTGCAAATTCAAAAAAACATCTAACTGTAATGTTGTTTGGAGAAGTCTTTTTCTGTGTTTAACAGAAGATGTGTAGAAAGTTTGGAGAAGATGACCAACAATATGTCTCTTCTATGTAACAAACTCAAAGATCCCATTTACCCAAAAAAATAAAGAATAAATAAATAAAATCACCAAAACTAATTGTTTAATTGAGTTCTCAGAGCCAAAAAGGATAATTATTGCAGCAGAAGACCACACCAGGTGCAACTCCTGTCAGGTAACAACAGGAAACTGAGACTAAAATTCACACAGACTCACCAAAACTGGACAATGAAAGATTGGAAAAACGTTTCCTTATCTGACGAGTCTCAATTTCAGCTGTGACATTCAAATAGTGACACATAAAACAACAAAGTCGTGTACGTCGCCCGGATTGGCTTTACCGGGGCCCCACCCTGGAGCCAGGCCTGGGGTTGGGGCTCGCAGGCGAGCGCCTGGTGGCCGGGTCTTTGCCCG
>JBAMYA010072772.1:0-24954 GCA_037176975.1 Arrhamphus sclerolepis
CAGCCCCCGAGCTTTTCCTAATGCACATGTCTAAGTTATTCTAAGGTGTAGGATGGAAAAACTTAGAGAATTGATTTTTATTTAGTTTTATTATTTCATGGTTTGAGTTGCTGGAAGTGACTGAGAACCAAATAATACTGTATTTGCTAGAAAATAAATAAATCTAGTATTTTAGCCAGTTCGTCTTTGCATTTTATTTGATGCTTTACTCTTATTTTTACTTAGTTTACTGTGACTTCCTCTGCCTGTAGGGTTAAGTTTAAGTAACGCAACCACATGTTTAAGGTTAGAGTTTAAAAACTACTCTTAAAAGTACAGTGGTATGATGAACCCTACTCTATTTGGAAAAGGCATAAATGCGGCAAAAAAAACACAGTCAACCTCTTTGTTTGAGTGTGATAAAAAAAAGGAAATAATAAAAATGCACTAATAGTGTATATGAATATGTAGAGATTTATTATTCATTTTAGTGCCTCTTTCAAAGTTCCCCTTCTTACATTTTTCCTGCTTCTTTTCCCTTACATATATATATACATAGCAAGCTCTCTTTTTTATCAGAACCTCCAGAAAATGTTTCAACTTAAAATATCTCTGACATAAAAAGGGCATAGTGATACTTGATGCATAAAATATAAGAGCGACTAGAGAGTAAAAAGTGGCTAGGCTGAGACCTCTCACACTACACACAAGAGATGAGAGGATGCTTGACTGGTTATTTCATTTTGAAATAACCACCCATGTCCACCCATGGACAGACGGTGTCGATTTCTTCCTTTGGGAATAGTCTCATTGTAGGTAATACATGAAAATTGGCGAAGCCTGAGGGTTCTGTGTTGGATCGGAGCTATTCCTTGTATTGCTTTCCTCTGGATGGAGATTTCAGAGATTACCAGTTGCTAGTATCTGCTTAAGCCATCCACTCAGTTTGGGTAACAGCCGCCAGTGTCCCCAGCCTCCCTCATCGCCTCTCATCATACATGTATGTATGTATGCATGTGTGTATGTATGTATGTATAAGCACAGAGACATATTGCCAGATGTTCCTTACCGCTTTCAAATGACATGATCTCATCCATCACAATCCCTAAGAGACTGTCATAGAAGTCCAAGTCTTTAATTACCTTTTAAAGCCAAAGCCAATTTAAACAGCCGCTATTTGCCATTTAGAGACCAATGTCACAGCTCTGTCGTCATCATGTTAAGCTCTCTCTGAGACTCTGTACAGGGACGAATGAGATCTGATTGATTCCCCTATCAGTTAATGAGTTTCAAAGGAGTGTATGTAGATTAACCTGATGAGCAAAATCAAATTCAGTACGTCTACATTTCTAGGCTACGCAAAAAAATGTATTTAAGAGAACTTCTTGTGCAGGAATGTCCTTCTATTCACTGTTACAGTGTCACAAGTCAATAACTGATATAATACATTAATGTCATTATCATGTCATTGATCTGTTGCCAATTAAAGTGACACATAGCAACTTTTTGAATTTTGGATCAGAGGGTCCCCCTACAGGCATGGAGGTGAAATCGCTTTTATGACATTGTCCAAGATTTAGTCTTGTGCTGACACTCTGCAAAGTTACTTTCTTGGTTTATGGCAACAGTTGGGATTGGAGATGTATGGGAGATTGGAGATCACTATATCTTTTGATAGAAAAATTGGACGTCAGAATCCCTGTTGGAGTAGGGAACTTCAGAAAGGCCTATAAACCCTGGCACATTTTCGTATTTAAGTAATTTCAAATCCTATATGTTATTTTTGATCTTATTTCATTTATGTAAATTATAAAGCCACTGATGAGAATCCCATTGATAAATAGTAAACAATAGCAAAAAGAAAAAGGAAAAAAGAACGCAATTCCAATTATCCTCTTCTGAGATTCCAATTCCAGCACAATGTGAAGTTGTGGGTGAGGTTAAACCTCAAGATGCTGGATAATTCCACTTTAAGCTAGAAATCTGACATCATTTTTATCTCTAAATCTCAACAGTTCACTGTGTGACATATTTTCAGACTTAAGCAGATCCAAACAAACTGACAAGGCTGATTTATGTCCATTTTTGAGTTGGTAATCACTTCAAACAACTAAATAAAAGCCCCAAAGGACAGAAAAAGTAATTTTATTTATGTCTTTTTTTTTTTTTTTTAAATGTGTTCCCCTGCAGTTATAAGCAATTAGTCATGTAATTCCTCATGTCTTCCTAAATGTCATCACAATTAATGAGAATTTTTGTGTAGCTGCTATATCAATCTCACACTTCTGTGAATCTCTGTACTTCTCTTTAGCTAAGAGCACAGCAACAAGATTCATTGTATCAGAAGTTGCATGTCGCCACAATGAATACAAACAGGGCAAGTGTTATCATCACGAAACACATTTTGTAAACTCTGAATGAGGACTAAGAGAAAGTAGTAGTCCTAGTTGTAGCATTATTTCATATCTTCAAGAGCTGTTCAAGCAGGATTTAGGTGGCTACTTTTATAATACATTAACATTCTACCTTGTTCCCTTATATTTGTGATGCTTGAGCTATAATCATTTGCATTTCCTACAATGTCAATAATGAGGTCCACCCACCAGCTATGAATATATTTATGTAACCAAACCGTCTCATTATAAAATCAAGGACACTAAGTGGAAGCAACATTTTACATGGAGACTGGCTGCTAGCTGACCTGGTGCCTTTAAGCTGACTCTGCTCACATTCCACAGGCATGCTGGATAAACCCTTTGATCATATGATCTTTTCTGCTCAGAATTTGCCGGGTTCCCCTCAGGCATTTAGTTTTATATAAGATTGGGTCACCTCCAAATGCTTGTTCATTGCACCCAAAGGAACAGGCAGAAATGTACTGTTTCTACCTCACCATGTTAGCTTCAGGCAGAAGAAGAAAATGGGGGATAAAAAAGAGAGAAAGAAGCTGATATCATGAAGAAAATAATCTTACTGTGTAAGGCATGCTGAAATAACTAATTTACATTTCAAATTGAGAGGAGGAACGACCCAGCTTGACATATTTATATTCTGTCTCTCTTTTTAAAGTGCTAATTTGTGTTGAACCAGAAAAACGAGAAGCTGGCAATGTGTTTTGGCCTGCAGAAAGGGTCTGCACAGAGTTCAATTGGCTGACAAGCTCGCAGAAAAAAAAAGTATTTTACCACTGTTGTCTCAAACCAGTAAACAATGGGTGATGCCAATCTTGGAACCAGTTTGCACAGCAATACATGCTAATTGTTACACTCACTGTGCTCACATGCACTTCTATTTCTGTTCTACTGTCATACACATGTTGTATACTCGTGCTGGTGATGCTTTTATATCAATGTGCATTCAGTTACTAGTTTCTAGAGTATTTGTACATTTGTACAAAGCAGTGACAAAAAACAACAACAACAAAGAAACCAAAAACAAACCCTCAAGAAAACTACTAGCTACCAGTCACTTAGTCACTTGTGTCTATTTTTTTTTTTAACCAATGCAGTTTTTAAACAAATGAAAAACATTACCATGATTCATTCTTTGTTTTTTCTGTTTCAGGACAAAATTTACCTCACATAGTTTTGGGGAGACCACACAAGGATGCCTACTCTCATTTAAAAGCAGTCTATAAAGAATCAAAAAGCTAGCTGTCACTTTAGCTACTTAGCAATTTTAGACCTTCTGAGCTGTAAAATAAAAAGCATACTTATGTTATATGGCTTGTGCTGTTAATGGTACTTTACTACTGTAACTGTTGGTTGCTTGGTGTGGAAGGGCTTGAGGGTGACGCTAAGCGGGCGGCCAGCTTAACCAGAAGATAGCCAGTGATGGCTACTAGCTCACTGATTGCCCCTGCAATAGGGTTGATGGGGCTACTTCAGGACTATTTTGCGTAGACCACACAGAGTGCTAGGTAGTAGGTTGCTTAGTGTGCTCTGTTGTCTGCTTTAAAGTCAGAACTCCACCAGTACTTGTTTCAGATGATGCTTCAGTAGAGAGATCTGAAGGATGGCTGTTTTAGTTGTATTTAGCATTAAAGGTTAGCCTGAGCAGAGCCAAGATAAAATAGATAACTTGTAGGAATTGAGCTAAGGTGTGTGTTTTCCAATCAGCTGTCAGGCTATTTTTTCTGCTAATTTTCCAGTTGCTAATTTATTTGGATTAACTGCCCCTAGACGGAGTCAACTCCTGCGGACAAAGTGTCGTCAAAATCCCTGAAAATGCGCTTAATAAAAACACAGACGCTCCCACAGATTTTCCAGGTTTTCAACTAATGACCATCCACAAGTACACAAAAACAGAAAACATTTCTTTTTTTTTTAAAAAAAAGTCATTTCTTCCATTTCCATTTGTCTTAAATTTTCTTGCTTTTGAAATAGAAAAACCCCCCAAAGATTTTCACCTTTTTCTTTTGTTTTCTTTTGTTTTGAATTGACAAAGTCTTCTGGAAGGAAAAAGAAATGCAATTGCCTTGATTTAAACTATTTCAATGGGTAAATGTCTTAAGGAAACCATCAAATTCTGTCAAATTCTTAGTGCTGATGTTTGTTAGCGTCCGCTTGGTCCCTCGACTGTTTGTATTGTTTTGTTTTTTTTCAACCCAATTTTTGTTGTTGTGCATTCTTGTTTGATCAAATTGTTAATATCAAACAAAGATTTAAACAAATGAAAATGAATTGAGCCAGTCCTGGCACTCAAATTCTAAACTTTTTCAGCTCTCTTTCTAAAATACAAAGATTGTCTTTGTTGAAAACAGGCTTGTCAGTTAGGTCAACTGCAATAATTGGAAACAGTTTTCCAAGAAGGATCCAAAAACTGATGCAAGATGGATGTTTAATAGTGAAATAATTTTCAAAGCCAATATCACAAAGCCTATAAAATACTACTCAAGAGTATAAATATGCAGGCAGTCCATTCAGTTGATATGAAATAATCATAGCTTGTATATTTCGTCAGCCAAATAAAGCAGTGAACAGATAGGTGTTGATGTGGATGGTTTTGTAGCATGAAAGTTTATTTTTAGTAATATTTTTACAGTTCAACATGAACCCTCTTCCATCCACTTTTCTCTCCACCCTGCTGAGGAGTTGTCAGGATGAAAGAGTGGCAGTTTGACAGTAAAGTGGCACTTCATCTTGGGAGTTGAAAGCTGGCTATGTGAAGGAAATTCGTAATTTTACAATGATGGACAGGATTACTGAAATGCAGATTCTTATGATTTTGCATGCATTTTGCTCAGACAATAAATAAATGGCAAAAGAAGGCACTTTAAGGCATGTCCAATGATAATAATGTGCAGTAACTAAATATAGTATATATATTTTTTATTGTTTACTTTGGCAATACAATAGTTATTTGTGACTGTTTTAGGCAGACTGTATTTGCAGCCAGACAAAATATAAAATAAAAATAAAAGACATGTTAATGCGCCGTAAGAGCTTGGAAAACAGTCATATGTGGCATCATTAGCCATCATCACTCCAAGGAACTGTGCAGGAAATTTATCTTCATCTGCAGTTGCCATTCATAGTGAGATTCTGCCACAGCAGGTACGCACCGCATTGATGATGTGTTTGCAACACATCAAGATGAAGTTCTCTGATGACTTCATTAAAGATACGCGTTAAGTCTACTTTAACATTTCGCTGTGGCTGAAATGGCTCAGTTTACAGCACAAAGTGAGTAGGCGGTTTCCCCACACTCACACGTAGGCACTGAAAGCCTCCCAAGCATTGCTCTCCGTAGACTTTGAGTGGGGTGACTTCAAGCATTGCTGAAGTGATAATTTTCATATTTTTATCCTTCAGTGTGAGAGTCAGTAACACAGCTAGAGGTAGCCAATGAAATCTAGCATGGATGTTTGAATGTTTTAATGTTTTATTGTGTGAAACAGGTGAAAATGAAACCCTGTGTCTAAATGAGACTAACTTGTATAAAAAGAGAATAATAATAAAATGGAGTGAGCGCATGTCTGTATGTGTGTAGCGAGTTGGAGGAAATGTTTTTGGCATGACATAGACACATCAGAAACACAATTTGCACTTTGGGCAGTTATTTTAGGTTGAAGATTGCAATTTTCAGCATCCAACGAGACTGATTAACAGTCGCTCCTGCCATGATGTCCATTCTAACTCTGTGAACTAGTTTCTTTGTTGCGGTTGTGTTTTTGCTGGTAGCAGGCACATAAATAGTTTGTAAAAGGAAGCATAAATTCCTTCAAATGAAATTGAAAATGTGAACAAAAGTCATTTTCTCTGTGTGTGAAAAGGGTCCCCACAGTCACTTCAAGGTAATTTAACTTTACTTTTTATCTTGCCATCAGTTTGTACAGTTAAGTGCTGATGTCAGTAGGTGCAAATGGAGGGAAATGCAGGGACTGGATGGATACTTATATAATTATGATACAATTGTGATGATACAAAGTTAAAAATTACATTGGTTAGTCTGTAGGGACCTTATGCACGCTTAGGGGGAATGACATTTTGTGCCTTGTTAGATGCTTAAAATAGCTGCTTATTTTGACATGGTGCTGCTGAGGCAGACCCAGGACACGCTTGAGAGATTATATCTCTCAGCTGGCCCGGGAACGCCTAGATGTCCTCCTAGAGAGCTGGAGGTGGTGGCTGGGGAGAGGGAGGTCTTGGCCTCTATACTTAGGCTGCTGCCCCTGCAACCCAAAACTGAAAGCAGAAGTTAATGGATAGATGGATGGATGGATACCTCTGCTGATCTCTGTGCTAACATTAACTGGCTCCATTCTATTTCAAAACTGCTTTGATTGACTTAATTTTAGTCCAGTCTGATAATAAACCTAGAGTTGAATTCAACGTACTCCAGTACCTCCACAGTTATCAGATCTCAATCCAGAGCACCTTTAGGGTGAGGAGGAACAGAAGATTCACATCATGGATGTGCAGCTGACAAACTGTGTGATGCTATCACATCAATGTGGACCAAAATATCTGAGGATTGTTTCCAACATCTTGCTGAATCTATGCAATAAAGAATCAAGGTGGTTCTGAAGGGAAAAGCAACCCTGCACTAGCAAGGTGTACCTAATGCAGTGGAAAGTCAGTGCACTTATGTTTAATTTTCTCCATTCTATTTCAAACACAATGTTCTACTGTTGTTTTTAATAGCAGCATTTTCTTTCATCTTTGGTCACTGTGGGGCTAGGCTTTGTGTATCTGAATGACTAGTTGAAAAAGAGTTGGTAAAGGTTCACGTGGAGTCTTTCATGACATTCACCACATGTTGCAAAATTCCCCCTTTTACTTGTTCAACATTGACATGGTGACAATTCTATTCTGTACTGATTTCTCACATGTCTTCAGTACTGTTAAAGAGAGAGAGAGAGAGAGAGAGAGGAAGAGAAAATAGTTCACATTGTCAGGCATTTACACTTAAGTCACTAAAACAAATTACTGCAGGCAAGTCAGACAAAAAGAGCAGCTGCAAGAGCTTTACACATGTGAATATATCACAGCCTTTTACAAGGCCAGTTCCCAAGTCCAGGCCACTGAGTTGTTTACATGTAATGAGCTTAACCAAAGCCTGTATTCCCAAACAAGAATTAAAATGTTAGTATACTGCTCTGTAGGGAGGTTTCTGATGGAACAACTCTGACACTGCGAGTTCCACTTGGCCATTCTGAGCTTTCCCAGTAAGGAAATTAGCCATCCAGCATGTCAGCTCACCACTGAGATTACATCTGAGGACACGAGGAAGAGCAGAGGAAAGACAAGAGCTCTCTCTACATTGGCGACAATTCATTTGTTGAAATCAATGCTCCACACCGTATTGATATTTTTATAGATTGTTCTTTGCACTGATATCCATTGATGGTTTATGTGTCAGTTCCCAAACGCTAAGTCATCAGGTCAATGTATAGCCTAATACTAATTGGCATCAGCTAGCTGAGATGCTCCCTTTGGGAGCTACAGGGACCTACAGGAAGATTAACCTATCTCATGCTAATGTGGAGCCAAGAGCTGGAAAAAACTCCACAGCTTCATGAAGCACCAGCTGTCAAAGATTTTGCCAATCTGAGAGTTTGCCAGTAAGCTTTGATTGATAGATTACTTTGTTGTGAATTAACTAAATTTAGTCATTTAAGGTAGAGCAATTTAATACTCAAAGTTGCCTGAAAACCACTGACTCATTTTACAGGTCTAGAGGCTACACAGTTTTAGCTTGCTTCATACTGCATAATTTTAAGCCCTATTTGCAAGTTGTTGACTTAAAATAAAGTAAGTGTTCTTGATATGCACACTTCTACTTATAAGAATAGAGGCACATGCATCTGCATGCAAAATTACTCAGTATCGGCCTCATGTCAGATGTGCTACTGAACCATCTCTAACAGCTGACAGATATTTGTAAAAGTTAAATATCTGGAACTGTTGGTATCTCCACATTCAAACTACAATGGCTGTTTTCACACTATCTAGCCAAAGCTGAGCATATCAATAAACTGCACCTCTAGATTCAGCCTTTGTTTTGCTTGCTCCCTTGACATTTTGTGCATACATTTTTTCCCAGTTTATCATTAGAATCAGTTCATCAGTAAGGTTCATTTAAAAGATTCGCTCACCGAATTGTTCAGTATTTGAGAGCTTCAAAGCCCTGACTACATATCCAATACACTGAACTCAAACATGGCTTGTTCAGCCTGATTTGTGCAGTTTAAGCCATTGATTATCTCTCAACTCATGTTAACTGTCGGCTATCAGTATGTTCAGTTGTATGCCTTTTTAGGTGGTTGATTGATTGGAGCTCAAGTTCTGAAAAGTTCAGCTGATCAAACTAGCTACACAGCCTAAAGTGTCAGAATCAACCACCAAGTGTTCCTGCAGCACTCCTTTGTAAGTGTGAGTGCCTGTCACATATCCATAATGTAGTGTGAACACCACTATGACTTCAAGATATGCAGTAAGTATTCAGAACAGCTGCTAAGGCTGAAAGTAGTGGAGTCTGAAGCTGTCTGTAGTTGTTGCTGAAGGGACTTAAGTTCAACCTCAAAAAGAAAAATGTTTTACTTTCAATTATCAATACCAGTCCAAGGTGAGGACAAGTAATAGTTAAGGAATGCCTTATGTTTTACAAACCTCATCAAAAAAAACGAGGTTTTCGTGTCTGACCAGAAGGGTTGAGGTGTGGCATAAGAGGGCACCGCATTATACAAAGTTCTGCAACCAAAGCACAAACAAGAGCTTTTGCATGGATCGTTTGATAGGAGGATTCAAACCCTGAGACTCCCACATGCACGTGCACACATGCGACTGTACACGCACTGCAGAGTCCTTGGCCTTCTGTCACCCCTTTCCTCAACCCCCTGACAGCAGTGGTCTTCCAGGCAAAGCCCCGTGAATCTCTTTTTAATGAAGTCATGAGATAAAAAGTGCACACTTCCAAGCCCTCGCTTGCCTTTCATCATTATAGTAATGGCTCCGGTCCCCCGCTGAGTAGTTTACTTTTAATCCATGCCAATGATGCATATTACTGAAGAATCTAAATAGAGTGGTTTGTCTTGTCTTGTTTTCCCATGACACCAGCATCCACCTTCCCTTTCATTTTCACCACTATCTCACAGGGAGGTAAGATCATTCAAGGTCTTAATGAAGCATAGTTCCAACACCGAACCCTTGTTTACAGCTACACGGGCCTCACATATTCTCAGCTTTGGTATTAGAACCCTTGCTGCGATGATAATGAATTGTAATTTTACATTTTTGCTGTTGGCTAAGACACATTAGTACACTACAGCTTAAAAGATGTAAATGCAAGACTAGATTATATAAATGTTCAGCATTTAAAACATAGCAGAGAATTAAAACAAAACTAAATGGACACAATCATTAGTTGGTTACAGAAAGATTTCATGGACTACTCAACTATGCAGTGTTTTGAGAATTTATTTAAAGTTGTTGTGATCATCCACCGATGTCCATCCATAGTTTGTACGACATTTAGCAGCATTAAATGGAGGAATTTTTGGTCCAGTGTTAAGTGGCTACAGCTGATTGAAGTTTGTGCACAACATTTTTCTGGGGCCTGCACTTTGATTGGGTGACTGGGCAATTGCACCATCTTGCTTCTTTTCCCTTTGTAGATTTGATTGTTTTCAGTCAAGATTTCTGAAGCCAGATGGCCTCAGATGTGACTCTGGAATGGAAAGAAGTTTATTATCAAGTCCATGATGGCAAGGTTCCCAAACCATTACACCGCCACCGCCGTGCTTGATAGTTGGGATACTTGTGCTGATCAACTGTATTTGGCGTTTGCCACATAGCACTCTGCATTTTGGCAAAACCTCTTCACTTTGGTCTTGATTTTAGCTTCATTAAGCTTCAACCTATAAGTTTAAGCCCAATTTAGATTCTGGAACTCATTCTATAAAAAGTCCTCTATAAATAAATGTTACTTACTTACTTACTCCCTCAGCCTTTTTCTATTTTTATTGTCATGAACTGTAAGATTTAAAATGTTAACTGAAGCTAGGACTTGAGATTAACTCGTGATTAACTTTCTGGAATACCCACTTCTGGACAAACTGGCAGCAGTTTTGAAGTTTATTCATCCGTGAATACTTTATCCATACTCTTGAAGGATGAATGGAAAATTGTTTGGAAATGGTCTTATATGCCTTACCAATTGCTTGTCTGTGATCATTGCTTATGTCTTTTGTCGTTAACATTGTGTTAACTCACACCTGAAAGCTCCAGATCAGCAAACAGCAAATATATAGAGGCGCTAACTCCTACTGACAATAAAATGAATCAAGTTCATTTCATTAGCAGCACCTGTCTGCTGATCATCTCGTGAAAACAAGATATAAAAACAGGAAGGATATCCTTTACTTTTCATATCTGCATTTTGGCTCAATAAATGATGACATAGTGAATTATCCTTACAAGTGAGATGAAGGGAACAAGCCCTGACTCAAGACATGATTTTCTTCCAACTTTGAAAGTTTGCCTGCAACCTTGAAATTTCGTCCAAAATCATTAAGTGCAAGACTGGCGTAACTTAATTGGCTGGAGCCATAGCATTTACTTTACAAAAACAAACTTGTTTTACCTGACCAGTGCATGCATTGCTGCCAAAGCAAAGCAAAAACAGCTCTTTAAAAAGAAAAAAGAAAAAAAAAAAACTAACAAGAGACAGCCTGGACATGTACTTGCACACAAAAGTCCTGGTTTATCTTGTTCAGCCATTTTCCTGGTTTATTTTAATAGAGTTGGATGACTTTTACCATCAGGATTTAAGACTTGAGAACCCAAAAGGAAGAGACTCAGAGGCATGTATAATAGTGACAATACTGTCATTTATTTGAACAAAAAAATGAACAAGAAGCAGTTGCCAAAGCAGGATAATCAAGAACTCCAGCAAAACTCAAAACTGACAAGGAAGCACAGGAGCACAAAGAAACAGATTGGGAACTCAGGAAGCATGGCGGATACTTGACAAACCAAATGACAAGGGGACAAGGAAAGAACTGCAGTGTAGACAATCAACATAAAGGAGATCAACAAAGAAGATGACACACCGGAAGAAACCACTTTCCAAATGAAAACAGGACATCTGTCTGACCACAAGAATCCAAAAAGAGAAGCATGTAACAAAATCTAAAACCCCTGAAGAGAGAGCACATTACACGTGATTATATCATCACTGCACCAGCTGTCTGTCCATCTTTAAGTTCATTTTAAAATCTGTTTATTTGTTTTTTTGTTATTTAGATTTTTTAATGGAATGCCCTACCTCTCTGAGCTTCTGTACTTTAACTCTCCTTCCCGCTCGCTCAGATCTGCTGACCAGCTGTGGATGTACCAAAGAATTCGGGAATTCTGGAATTCTTTTCTGTTACATATGGAACAAGGGACGATTTAGAAATGGACAAAGAAGAAGCCTAAGACAGTTGATGACTTTATTTTATTCTATATTCATTTATGATTAAACTTTATGGGCTTCATTTCATGTTATTAAATGTTTGTCTTTTACATTTATCATTGTTTATTTTACTCCAAGTATATTTGATAGATATGTTCAGCACTTTGATCAGTGGTGTCTGTTATTTAAGTGCTTTATTATCATATATGATTATACAATTGACTGGATGACCATAAAATAAAAGAAGAAGAAGCAGCAAAAGCAAACACCACATCTTCACACGTTGATCCTGAAGCCAAGCTTCCTCACAGCCCATTTCGTCAGAGACTAACGAGGCCACACTTTGAAAGGTTTCCAGGTCACAGTCTGGATAACAGATCAGCAAACACAGGAAGAACCATAACAGTGTCTCAGACTAATTCAAGAAGCATTCAATTTTTTTTTTCTTTTTTTCCCCCTGGAAATGTTATGTTGCTTCATTCCATTTCTTCCAGCCTCAAGTCTTCCTATATTTAAAATTAATTCAATATTAATTCAAAACAAATACCGTAAAACCGCTCTGATTGGGAACACGGTGCATCAGTTAAAAGTTTAGCTTTGAAATTTCTAACAGTGTCGCCACCATTTGGGAAAGGCGGCACCCACTTCCACCAAATGATTGCCAGCATTAATTAAATTCAAAGCACACCCACGCAACATCCGTGCTCTGCAGTTTTATACTGTGACATTTCCACTGCGCCGGTCTTCATTTAAGGCGGTTGACACAGCACCCAGTGCGTGTCATAATGATCCAGAACATCTTTACATTAATAAATGCTCTGAGTCCTCTATCACTGTTTTATTTAATTTCCCTTTTTTTTTTTTTTTTTCCTGATTCACTGCTTTAAGAGGATGCTATGAGATGACAAGTCTTTCATCTTGAGAGGAATATTAAGTTGCACATTAATCTATTTTTGACAGCTATGTAAATTACTTATGATTTCAAGCCAGCACTTCCCTTTTTTTTGTAAGATGCAGTTCACAGCTGCAGCTTTCATAACCAAACAAACAATATGAAGTCCTAATAACATCATAAAAAGCTGTGTTGATTAATTAAAAGGGTTTCCTAAAGAAGCCACCTTCAAATTCACAAAAGGATAATAAACAGCTTATTGACAGTGAAAGTAGAGTGCCAAAGACACTGAAAGACAGAAACATCTTTCCCCATTATTATCTTGAATTTAAACAACAAGAAATGGAAACAAGAGCACACCAGAGTGTGGGAACACGTGGGAGGGCAGTGAGGCCAATCTTAATGGCCACATTTTCACTTTGTCTCAGATTCTTGTGCATGTGTGTAAACTGGCAAAGCAGACGGAGAGAAAACAGCACCACCTACAGAGACGGAATGTTTATGGAAAGCGGATTTAAGAGTCTCAACACCAATGGGAGGAGAACTCCAACAGCAGCTTCAGAAATTGTTGAAAAAGACAGAAATCAATACGCAAACATGAAAGCCTGGCTGTGCTCAGCTGCTCTGCAGACATGATAGCATCCAACAGGGTCAGTCTGGTCCACAGATTCATATTTGCAAATATGAAAAATGACAGCAAACTGCTGATTCACTCTGTTCCTCAGTTTCTTTTTTTATTATTATTTCTAGTGGTACTTGATTCTTTGCTGTAAATAGGATTTCACTATTCTCTGTTACCTAGTATTGATTGTTATAAACCGTAATAATTTAAAAGAAGTTGGAATTCGCAATAACGATGTGACATTTAGCATTTATACAATGCATTAAACTGCAATTAAAGGTCTTTGTTACACTTCTTATATGATAAAGTATACTTAAATGATATAATCTGACATTTTATATGATTCCAAGACAAGAAAAGGCAACCACAGCTTTATTTAGGTTTAGAGTTCCTGTTAGCCTCATCTTCTTTGTTTAGCTTCTTGAGCTTTTGTCAAAATGGCTTGGCTATATTTTAGAAATGTAGTACTTTTGTAGTGCTGAAAAGACAAAACAAACACCAGGTTTTAAACTCACCTTTACAACCATAATTCCTATAATTGGTGTAGTGCGTAAATTCTGTACAGAATCTGATTTTTTGCAAATATAATAAGCGCACATTGTATTCACTATATGTTTACTTTGGAAATGTACCATCTAAAGAAAAGTCGCCTCCAATTTATTTCTCTTGAGGCGCCAAATATGTTCAATGGTCTTTTGGTGAGACAATTCAGGTCCTGGACTCTTTTATGGACTCTTTTATTACGATGCCATGCTTTTGTAATGGATGCATTATGTGGTTCAGTTTTATCTTCATGGAAAATGCAAGGCCTACACTGTAAAAGATGTTATCTTTATCGGGGCATATGTTGCCCAGGTTTGCAACAGAAAAACACATGTATAGCCTTGTTAGAAAAATGTTTTTGGTCTCAGTAAATAGATTTCACATCCGTGGCAACTTTACAGGGGCTGAATTTATTTATATTACATCAGTTAAAAATACAGGATCATCTGCTCACATTTGAAGTCTGCTGGCTAAGGCTAATCAGAGAACACTGACTAGGCTAACTGGTTTCTACCGCATTTAGTAGCTGAGTCCTCCGGTCCAGTAACTTTCACTGTGGATAATTTCAGAAGCCTTCCAATTTGACTGGATGGGTCCTAGCAGACATTTGACAGCACTAAGTTCAAATATCATTTTAATAATGACCTTTGATCTTTGAACAGATTTGTTCAAAATAAATGTATCATTATCAATTAGCAACATAGGTTAGTATGAGTTAAGCTAGCTGAGCTAACATAGCCAACTGATATGACGTTGGCATACTTCCAGAAGTTTCAAAAGCACTCGTCAGAAAACCTACAGCTGATGTCACAGGTCATTCATTGGTTAACCAAGCTAAGTAACTGTAAAATAGTGTTCGGAAAGATGCTTGTGTTTTATTCAAATATACTTACAATTACAATAACACATTTTTAAATATTTGCTAGCCAATTTTGGCCAACTATTTGACAGTTTTAAGTACGTTTAGGCTACACCATGTTTCAGCATGTTACTGTTTATTCATAGAGTAAATATGCTACTGTAAATATGTAACATACTTAAAATGTGCTTTTTAAATGAATCCCAAATAATAAAAAAAATACTATTTTTTTAAGTATGACATTAAAATTAGCAAGTCACTATCAATCAGTCAGTATCAATATTTTGTATAGGAAGGGGTTTCACGATACATACAACTTAATGAACGTATCTTCCAAGGACTAAGATGGCTATTTCCTATTTATAATAATATGTAAATATGCACATGCTAGGGATCTAACAACAATAGTCTGAATCAAATGACATTTTACAGCTTTTAGCTGCAGAGTAGAAAACCTTGACTGCATATGTTTACAATGAGACATATTTTTAGCTGAAGTAAAGATGCAGTCCATGCCTTTGGTGAGGTTTTGCTTCAGAAAAATGTCACACTAACATAAACTGTCTGGGAATTTTTGTACACAAAGTCTCTTTAGAAATCTCTCGACACACAAAAGACCTAAAACTTGTAATTAGTGCTTCTCTTCCCAGCACCAGTTTTCTTTTAGGGATAATTTGCTTTCAGAGCTCTGCGTGAGTCCAAAAGCTGTCACCTAGCATTAGTTTTGCCAAAAATGATTCCCTGTTGGAAGATCCTGAACTAGCCAGCAGGTGGGCTACAGTAAATTACCCTCCCATTAGCACTACATATAAGATCATCCCCCAGGATCAGTTTTATTTTATATTCTGACTCTAGGAAGCCAAAAAATTAAGTGCTTATAAAATTGTATGATCAATCTAAATGAAAGATCGGAGCCAGGAAAAAAGTCACTTGTTCCTTCTGTTTTCGATCTGACCAACTGAACTTCCTGTAGCTTTTCCACTCTGAAGGGATCTGATGAGTTGAACATGGCACTCTGCTGCTTGAGAGTCCTCCACTGACCTCAGTTGTGCTTAAATGCACCATTCTACACGCTCTGTACTGTACAGCCACATACACACTTACCGTATTTGACCCCTAGAAAATTGATAGTGTCTCTATTCCAAATCTGTCTTTTGTAGAGTGCACCATTAGCTGCTAATAGTGGTGTTATTTCATAGATGGTGACAAGCTGGCAGCATCAGACATAATCAGGATGGTTATCACAGGCTATTTACCATAGAGATAGCTTTGGAGCACCGTACAGCATGAACTTGATGCTATCATGGTGACTCAAAACCAGAAAAATAAATAGGAGGCAGAGTTTCATACTGTGAGAAACAAACTGTGAACCCTTCTGAAGTGTTCTGTATTTCACTTGATGCATTGATTTTACAGTACAAGCCTATAAAAATATTAAAAGGTGAAATGACTAATATAGTGTATGTAGAAATATGACTGTGTAAATCTAGAAATCAATACTCTAACTGTATGACCTTTTAATACATTAAAAGTACTTTAATGTATTAAAAGTGGAAACAACATAAAGAAAAACAAATTTAACCTCAAGCTTTCATTGATCTTTAAGTGGCTGAAGCTGCATCTCAAAGACAACGTTCCCTAGGCAACAGTGACTTTCAAAAGGTCCTTTCTTTACACGTCAACCTCCTAACTGGTGGAGGTGGAGCATGTAAGAGTGCCTGGTAGTTTTTCAGAGCTGATTTTTGATTGGTCCAGTATTCCTGTCTAAACGTAGCCTGCCATGTCCATGCACTTGTCCATGTCTTGATTTCAGTGTTGCAAGATATACAATAAATATCGTATTTATGTAATAGTTTTAGGGCCTATAGGATATACAGTAAATACTTTTAAAAATGTCAAATATACAATAGTTTTGGGATTTCCATGCACAAAACAAAAAAAAAGGAAAAAAAGAAAAAGAAAACATTGCATTGTTTGTTTTCTGTCACCACCCCAATCATCACCAGAAACTGATGCCTGCTCAGTCCTGATTGGCTGTTCTTCACACCCTGGACGCTCACGGACACCAGTTGCATACAAGATAAGATTAGTAAAGATGAGATAAAACTTTATTGATTGCAACAGCAGGGAAAATTAACTTGTTAGAGCAGCTCACAAGACAACATAAAGCATAAAAAATATTTTGTCTAAAAAATTAAAATTAATTTAGCAATTAAAAATTGAAAAAGATGAAATACAACAGAGCTGCATTTATCAAATATTTTTGCAATCAAGTATTTTGTTGAAGCCCCCCGTGACCCTGCACAGGAAGTAGCAGGTATAGATAATGGATGGATGGATGGATAGTATTTTGCTCATCCTTTCATTGAATAATCGAATAATCAGATGAATCATACTTTTGCGTTTTTAAACAATTAATGTACAATGTGTGCATGTGCAAGCCTTTAAAAGAGCAAATGGTGCTTACAATGCAAAAATGTCAGCATCTTGACATGATCAGAAGTAAAGTGTGTGTGGTCGTGTGTGTGTGCATGGCACGCTCAAGAGAAAGAGGTGAGGAGGGATGAATTACATGAGTGAGATTTTGGTGCATTTCATTTCCTGCTGCTCATCATGCCTCGTCAATATTGACTCACAAAAGGCTACAAATAATTACAAATCCTGTACGTTCTAACAAGTGCAAGCGTTTAACTAAGTTAGCAATCATAAGCGTATGTTACCTTGTAGAGCAGGGGTATTCAACTAAAATTCAAAGAGGTTCAGTTAGAGAACATTTCCTAAAGCAAAGGTCTGGAACATCATCATGACTAAGTTATGCTGTGGTTTATTGTGATGTAGACTGAAGTAGTCTGTAGGTGGATCACCGTCTGCATGGAATCAACATCTGACTGTCAAATCAATTAAAGGAAAACCGTTCAAAAACATTCCAACTATATTTATTCACACTTAACATTAAATCATACAGATCAGCTCAGACCTGTCTGGAGTGAAAAAAAAGAAAGAAAGAAAAAGAAAATGAGTACAACTAAACTGTACAGTTGTGCAGTCCAGCAGCACTCTAGTTGTTGTTCCTGAGGCAGTTTTTTTTCTGCTTCCATTGGTACTGACCCCTAGATATCAAATTTTAATCCAAAAGGAACCACATCAATTATTTGCGCTGAAGAGGAAAACATTTGAGTGGCAGGTAAAGCTAACTCCTACGCCTCTCTTCTGTTCCTCTGTATCTTTCATTTCATGGAATACTTGTTATTGTTTGTGAATATGACATAGAGATTCAGCTCTAAAGGGTCACTTCCATGTGCAAAAGGGTAGTAGTTAGAGAACCAATAGCAGGAAAGCGATTTTGTGAAAAAAAGACAACAAATCAATGAAATATATAATTTTATTATGACGCACATCTCAAAAAAAAAAGGCATTTCTGGAAGTCAAAACCGCTTCTTCACTTATTTATTTGTCCCCCAACTTCAGTCATTGCTGTTCATGTTATTTTTCTTTTATGAGCTACATGCAAACTATACTGCCTCCTTTTATTGTTGTGCATTACATTAACAAGTAGATATTCCCTTGTAAGTAGTTAAAATCTGTTTACCCAAGACATTTATGTAGTTTCACTTGATCTGTTTATGCTAAAACTTCCAAGTCAACAAATTTTCATAATCGATTATGCCAGTTATGTCAGCTAATCATTATAGCTTGAGTCACTTTTATTTGCATTTTAGTATTTTATGGATCAGGATCAACCATCCTATCAGCAAAAACCACCCAAAGTGACCTTGGACTCAGCCTCCACACCCTCTATTAGCTACAGAAACAGTAAATGTGCAGAAGTATTTGTACCTTTCAAATGTGTAGCAACAACTGTGATTCAAAGTAGTCAAGACAAGGTGACAGTTAATGGAAAAAAGAGGCTAAAAACATGAACTAAGAATATTTATATGCTTTCAGACAAACAGTTAAAATCCTGAACACAAGCCTTTTGGCTGTTGCTATCTTAATCAGTGTTAAAGGGGTGAACTTGTGGAAAAAGTGCATGCCAAAAACAGCAAGTCATATTTACCCAGAAGAATTCCCAAGCATAACTACAACTATCAAGCATGTATGAAATGGCGTCTGCTTTCAAAGTGGTGTCAACAGAGCCTTTTAAAATATCAGGAAATGCATAACTGTCCAAGATTACCAAGACTGGGCCTCATTCACGAATATGTGCGTGGAAATGTTCCTATTTCCCGCAAAAAATAAATGCACGCGCTAAATCACTGTGGCATTCATGAAACCTGCTACCGACCAATTTTGTTCTCACCACTGTGCGTATGTTTGTGAATCAGACTTGTTCTCAATACACAGGCGTGTGCTCGCAGTTTGTGATTAGCATACTGCCATGCCCCCATTTCGCCAAATAAGTAAACCGCCTGCCTCGAGTTGATTCATGAAAGAATGAAGCGGTTACCAAGGAGAGACGTACATTTCACAGTTTGTTAGACAAGATGGCACCAAAAGCCGAAATAAGAACTTTACAATCACAGAAATTGAAACAGCTGTGTCCAAGGTGGAAGCTGTTGAGTCCTTTCAGTCTCTTCACCCATGACAGCAGATGTGTGAATGGATCCAACTCCATCATCAAGTTTGCAGACGACACCATGGTGACTGGTGATCAGCAACAATGGTGAGGCAGCCTACGGGGAGGAGGTACAGCACCTGGCCAGGTGGTGCACGGACAATAACCTGCTCCTTGAAACCAGCAAAACCAAGGAGCTCATTGTGGACTTCAGGAAAGAGAGAAGAGGCACACATGAACCCATCCACATCAACAGGACAACCGTCAAGTGAGTTTCCAGTTTCAAGTTCCTGGGGACCCACATCTCGGAGGACCTGTCCTGGACCCCCAACACCTCCAACCTGCTACGTCAAGCTCGCAGCAACCTAAAAGACTCCTCCCACCCTGCACATGGAGTGTTTTCCCTCCTGCCCTCAGGCAGTCGCTTCAAAACCCTCCCTAACAAGGACCAGCAGACCGAGGAACAGCTTTTTCCCCAGAGCTGTGTCATTATTGAACTCTGCCCCCTGCTGACCCCAACACACCAATTCACTCAGAACCCCTCAACTCCTCACTCTCTCACTAACTAAAGACCGTCCCACATCATTGCACCTCTGGACTGTTCTGCACACACACACTAAAACAACCTATTTCCACAGTACTATGTACCAATATGCACTAGTTTAGGAAGATTAGGTAGCTATTATTATTGTTAATGCACTGTTTAATATTCACTTTGTCTGTATTCAACCGCCTATTTCCTTTACTGTAAATTATGTTATTGTTCCTGTTTATAGTCTACTAACATTTAACGCACATATCCATCTATATAATATGTTTATAGGACTCAATCGAACTTTGTGTTTATTTAGCTCACTCACCTCGATATATACTGCACTAATTTAGTAAGATTATATACAGTTTCACCTGTACATACGCTTCCATCTGTAAATGTTATGTATTCACTTTAAACTCTACCTGTACATACTTGTATATACCACAGTATTTGTACTGACCGCTTATTGCACTTCTGGTTAGATGCTAAACTGAATTTCATTGCTCCATACCTCTACATGGGTAATGACAATAAAGTTGAATCTAATCTAATCTAAATCATCTTTGCATCATGCTGGAATTTATTTCAGTGGACAGTGATATATGCAGAAGCTGTGGTCAGGGAGCAACCTCCATCATACACATGGCAAAGGCCGTTGACCAGCCAGATTTTAAATTATCCTGATGTATTAGTGAAATGATGCAGTGTGTCTGATCCACGACAATATGTGTCAGTGAGGTTAAAAAAAAATATGTCTACATGATATCCACTGCTGGATATTATCATTTCAAGCTTCTGGATGTTCTGGGGATGCTTGGCCAGTGGACGGTGATATTGCCCCTGTGTTGGCTGGGATATATCCTCCCTCTCCACGCAGATGAGATGTCATCAGATTTATGATTATGGATTGCTTGCAGACGGTGTCGCCGTGGCTACAGATGTTGGGTGTCATTGTAAGAAAAAGAAAAGGAGAAGGGAGAGACCAGAAAAGATGGGGAACTGTTACCTGAGGTATTCTTGAAGTGATTCACTTCATTTGTACATACTTGTCAGGGTGAATCCTGCAGAGTTGTGCGTGTTCTCTTCACAGCTAGGTAACAGGACATGCAATACAAACAGACATGTCTCTTTTCAGAGTAATATTCTCTTTTTGTGAGGCTCATCATTAACTTTCAGATAATTAATTGTTTTCTTTTAAATAATAATATTCCATGAATTTCTCTTTTTGTTTGTTCATTTGGCTGTGGTGATTAACTTGGATTTAAATACTGATAATTAAAATAAAATACAACAGAACTGGACTGAAGCCATGTTGGTTTTGTTTGTTTTTTTGTCCACATTTTTCATTTCATAAAGTTTTAGTTAACTCGATAATAGCTGATTTTGTCTGTGATGCAATGACTTAGTCGATGTCCTACAAGGTAAAATCTGTCCAGAAGAATGAAATCAAAAATTTTAAAACTTATTAGGAGCGTTACTGATCACTGCACATGAGTGAAGTTCTTCCAGTAACTTTCCCAAATTCAGCTTTTTAATAATTTTTGATTCTGGATATAACAAGACACATAACTGACTATTCACAATTTGCATTGGTCAGTCTCCAGTTGGAAGGAAAGATGGTTGCTTATTGTCAGTGTTGTCACCATTTATGGCCAAGCTAATTTATTTGGCTTCCCTTCAAACAAACCAAAAAAAAAAAAAAAGTTGCTTTATAACAAAATGGTTGGATGGATCTACAAATAATTAATATTTATAACTAAAACACTTCTTTACAGAAAAAAACTGTTGTTCTAGTTATTTTCTCTTGTATTTGCGATACTACCAAGCCACAAATCACACTCATACTTAAGTTGCAAAGGTTTAGAAATGTTGGGAAATTGCATGTTTAAGGTTCTGTGTCTGAGGGAGCCGTGGAGGCAGTGTATTTATGACTAAATGGGAAATGTAGGGAATTATGCACTTGCATTTAGATTTTGATTTGTTAAACATAGGAAACTGACATCCTGCTTTGTCGGTTCTCCACTGATGACAGCCTGATCTATCATCATAGTGGATGGAACTGGTGGCATCTCAAAAAGGTCTCAAAAGATGGTTCTTGACTGCTTTGTCACTGATGATAAATAAATATATAGATATCTGATTTCTGTTTGAGTTTCTTGAAAGCAGTGCTGCAGAATAATGAATGTGTGGATTTCACTGACCAGACTGTAAGTGTTTCCTTTGAAGGCCCTTTCAACTCTAAAGAAAAGCGTTCACTTTGTAAAGGTGGTCTTAAATGTCAGCAATGTAACTCTTATCATTTCAAAGCAGCACAAAGGAACCTTTGAAATTTCTAGCTTTGTGGGGTCCCCGATAGGTGTGGAGGCTAAGTTGCTTTCACAACAGCTAACGCTTTACGATTGCTTGGTCTTCTGTTTGATCACTCTTTAATTCCCTCTAAAGTCATACCTCTCTTGAGGGTCTTAATCATGTCTGATATCCACATTGCTCTCTGACATAGCTTAATCTTTTTTTTCAAAATGTGACTAGTATCATAACCCAATATGCAGATGTTACAAGAAACAACTGGGGTGGGGGTCCAAAATCACTTTTTCTGGTTTAACTGATAGTAGGATGCTTTATTAGAGTAAGCAAATGTTCCTTCAAATAAAATTGAAACTGATACCTCAAAATGACACCGTGCATTTATGACTGCCACAATGGGTTGTACATGATAGCGATTGTAAATTAATGCAGAAAAATTCTCATTTCGGGGTAAGCTGCCTCAGCCCACGAACATTACAAGAACCCAGAGTACTTGCACCGTACAGTACAACAATCACTATCCATTAAATGCACCCAAAGTTCATACTGAATTCGGTAAGCAATCCTTTAGGGGCTCGACACACAGGGAGCGACAAGCGACAGCGACAAATTGCCCTCATCACCACTGGGGGTGAAATCCAACACAAGGGACCCAATATTGATGGCAGCATTGTGAATCATGCTCTTGCGTCACTTGTATCCAAGAAATTTGATTGGTGATGAAACTGGGATTTTAACATCTTCAAAGCAGTCCATGTTAGACAAGGCAATGGTTAAGAGTCAATCGATTTTACTGGAACTGACAGAAATCTTGCTGTTAAGCCTCCTCTATAAAAGAAAAAGACAACCTTGGGTTCATCCTATATTAAAGACCAGGAAACAGCATGGTGAATATCATTTGATGACAGACCTCAAGGCTGATCCAGACATGCGGCTGCGTTTTTATGTGTATCTCGATAATCATTGCATGAAATGTCATTTCCTCCATGTTGCTGGTTGAAAGTGGTTTACTGCAGCGTGTAGCATACTCTCAACTCATTGGTTAATGAAACCCTCACTGATTGGTTTTAGTGCCATGCAACAACGCCAAAAGTTGAAAATTTGTCAACTTTGTTTTGTCAAGTCACTCATGTGTGCTCGTCTTCGTGTACGAGCTTGACATTTCACATGCACGGTCACTTGGCTGGAGGAGGGCAAGCGATTGTCGCCTCATCGCACAAGTTCCACAGGAAATGAATTAAGAGGGAGCGACGTTGCTCCCCGTGCGTCGAGCCCCTTTATGCATCCTGCACCTGCTGCTAGGACCTAGTGAAAATACTCTGGACCTGAAGGAACTAGTTTCTCTTGGAACATTTAAAAACTTTGTGAGAAATTTGGAATCAGCCTCATATCAGTCCTGCTTTTCATGAAAGTCCTACTATTTAACTTTATTGCTCTGACCTGATTGTATTTGTCATTGTTGTCGATTTGTATTTGTATTGCCTGTTTTAACCCTTGAAACTTAATGTATTAAGCTGCAGTCATGGCTAGGCTTCCATTGTCAAATAGATCATTGTGTCTCAATGGGTCTGACCAGGTTAAATCAAAGGAAATAATAGTAATAATTCACTAATCTACTAATCTTGATGACAATATTACAAATGGACAAAAGAAAAGAAGCAGAGAACTTAAACTTGCTTTTCCCATGAGAAAAAGTCGGAAAGTCCAGATGATGTAACTTTATGCCACACCAGGAAAAAGTTCCTGTTGAGTACCAGAAACAAGTGAAATTAAAGGGAATCAGCAACAATCTATTGAAAGACGTACAACATACTTTTAAAGCATAGCTGGGATACGGAATCCAATTACATACATTTCTTATGGATTAAACCACTGTATTTCATTGTAAACTCTAGTAAACTGTTGTTAAGCCTGATTTATGCTTTTAATTAGCATCTACACGCAAAGTCAACACATAAGATCACCATTGCTGTATATATATATATATATATTAAAATGAATCTTAAGACAAATAAACCGACATATTACAGATATATTACAATGTTTTGTTTGACTTTATTTGTTTGCATCCAACAGTTACTAGTGCCACGATTACTGTTATATATCTTGTAGGACATTTTCTGAACATTTTATACATCATAAGCATTACCTCTCCCACCCCAACCATCTCTCTATATCTCATTACCAGTTAGTAAAACAAACAGTCCAAGGCTACAGTCAGCATCTCCTGGTATGGTCCAAGAAGGGGCTCCACATCTTGAGGAACTGTTCCCATTGATCCGAAAGCTTGGATGCAGTTTGTTCATTTCCTGCAGTCTTAAACTCAATCCTGTGTTCAAATAATGGTGGTGTGGTTGATTTCCACTGTTTAACAATAATTCTACAGTTAGCTTGCCCATTCTATATCAAAGCTTACCGTGGCTGCATATTGTAAGATTTCTGGGGATTATCCCCAGCAGGCATAAGGTTGGACTCCTGCTCAAAGAAATATTGAAAAGCTTACCAATAAATGCTGTATTTTTATCCCATAACCCTTTCACCATATAACAGTGGAAAACCATGATGTACAATTTCATGAAGTTTTAATAAAAGGATGCTTGAGTCAAAACACCACAAAGATGCAGTGCAGAAGCACTCTGAAAGTGAATATTTGCAACTCTTTTTTAGGTGATGGAGTCAGAGTCTTCATGGTTTTTCTTTTGTTGTTTTTTGTTGTTTTTTTTGCTTGGACTGGAGCTGGATCAGACTTTCAAATGAAGTTGAAACA
>JBAMYA010072781.1:0-24954 GCA_037176975.1 Arrhamphus sclerolepis
CGTGACTTGCAATGTAATTAATTTAATGAATCACTTCCTTTCCCATAATATTACTGGGATGATTTGCTGACAAAGGGAAATGGAGTCTATAAAACAGATAGAGTATTACTTAGTTTGATGTAAGTACTGTAGGCCTTTAACTGCTATCTTTAATCCAATTTAAACATGCTGAGCTGCAGGGGAAACAGCTGCTTTGGTCTTGACATAAAAATGATGGCTTCCTGTGAGCAAATGCGCTTGAAAGGTGTGATTTTCAAAAATCTGTGTCAAGAAGGAATGTTTAACAACTAGTCGCCAGAAGAAGTGACAAATCAATTGTATCACATGGCTCCCATTCAAACGCATGGTCAATATTTATGCAAAGTATCTCAGTAAAGAAGCATGTTTGAGAAGTTAATTTAAGAGGTGTAGAATCTTATGCAAATGCATGCATCCAAGATTATGCTGTTATTTATTCAACGTCATTGCATTCAATGAACATGAAAAAATAGGAATGCAATACATCTGCATGGGAACTATAGTGGACACTTAGCCTTAAAAAGATTTAGTCTAAATGATGTTTCTCACAGCAAGTTGTCATTATGGCAACTGTATCATACTGTTAATCTTAAAGTAGCAGTGTTTCATCTTTGGAAGAAATGTCCAGTCACTCAGCAAAAACTAACAAGGTCCACTGTCTGACCTGCACTGGGGTGTTCAGGAATCAAACCATTGATCTTCTTTTTTATTAAGTCTCCTGACATCCCACAAAGCTTTTTTATCAGGTCAAGATTCATGGTTGTTGTAATATTTTCAGAGGCTGGTGTTAAAATACACGAGGCTCTGACCTCCCCGTGTCATTGGGATTTCATCAGAGCCGGCAGTAGAGTTGTTCCCAATGTGCCAGAAAATAATGTTAAAGCTTACGCCATGTGTTGAAAACTGATGCAAAGGACTTGTGAGCAAGCAAATTTCAGTTGGAAATGAGAACATGTTGTAGTCCCACACCACTGAACTACTTTGAAAGTGCAGGTTTCACATATTTAGTAGCTCTTTACTCAGACAGTTTCTGCTTTTCTGTATTAGATTATATTAAGAAGTGTATTGATTGTTTATCATAGTATGCCAGATGATGACATGAGGCTGTGAAATGGTAGCACTTCATTTATCCAACTCATTTAATTTCAACCCCTGGAAACTTTGACACATTAGATCACCAAAATACATTAAGCGCATCAAGAATTTGTTGAAAAACGGAGGGAGTAGAAGCCAGTTTTTATTCAAGGGTAGCATTTGTATTCATTTAGCATCTTTACCAATCTGTCGACATAAGCAATTAAATGTCCATTACATCTACTGAATACAAACTAAGACCTGGACTCCAATCAGCTCCATCAGTGTGTGTGATGTCGTTTTAATCTTTTAACAGATGACGGGGGCCAGTAATGTGACCCGAGAGAGATCAGACCTCACCGGTCTAATTTCATTGTTGCATTAGTGAAAGCTAACTGAATCTTAAGTGTGTTGTCTGTTAACTGTCACACTCTAATAAGAGTATGATTTGACACGATGCATCGAAGTGGAATGGAATATCCCTCTGAAGACAGGTTGGGTTAGGTTAAATACTAAAGAAGTGAAGGGACTCTGTTCATGCAGTTTTATCTGGACATGCTTACTAAAAGATGAAATGAAAAATATATCTGTGACATGGAGTAACAGCACATAATATATACTACACACTGTTAAGTCTGTCACTTGTATTTCTACTTCAGCTACCAGCTCACTAGTTTAGATGAAAACATGATGGAATTACTGGGCCCAGTGTTTGGTCACTAGCATAGCTAAAGGTTAACCTATAGTGTCGCACCCATGTGCAGCGTAAGAAAGTGTCACAATCTCTTAAATAATGTCACACTGCCATTAGCACTTGTGATTTTAAGTGGCACAAAGGAACTTTTGCCATTTTTTTATTTATTTATTTTTTTTACCTCAGTCAGTCCCCTACAGGCATAAAGGAGTGTCAGGTTATGTTCAGAACTGTGTCAAACACCGTGTCACTTATCTGCTATTGTAGTTGATGTGATGAAACAACTGAGATGAGAGCCAACAATAGAGATACGGGGAACCACATTTCCCAGACAACACATCTTCAAAAAAAACATCCTGTTAAGCACTAGACGTCTCTGTTCCTGTGTTTGTTGAAACCTGATTGGGGTAAATTTAAACACGGGTTTAAGTAATTTTATTGGCAAAATGTGGCATGTACCTCACCAAACACATTAATTATGTCAATATTTACCCTAATTTTTTATTTTTTATTGGCACTAGTGGCCTTTATTGACAGTCAGGAGAGACAGAAGTGTGGGGCTGAGAGAATGGGGGAAGCATGCAGCAGGGGGGTTGCAGGGTGGGAGTTGAACCTGTGTCCGCTGCTTACGGACTGAGCCTCTATATATGGGCTACCTGCTTTAACCACTAGGCTATGCAATGGCCCAATATTTACCCTCATTTGAGCATTTCAAATTCAACATAATCCTTTATTGATACCCACAGTGGAAATTCAGTAAAGTAAAATAAATGAAATTAATACTATATGGGTAAATACACATGAATAAGCAGGTATAATGTATGGATGTATGGGTAAATACAATGTTCATTAGCTCTTTTTCCAACTTCTGCATGATTGTAATGATCTCTATAATATCGCGATTTAAATCTGGTTTTGTGTGTGTGTGTGTGTCTGTGTGTGACTCTTTATTCTCTGCAGGGACTTCAAAAGAATGCACAGTCACCCTGATAAGTAAAGCAACATGCTTAAAAAATTATGAAATAAACAGATAAATAGGTTACAAGTCGGACATTTAAAACTATAAATTATAAACTGATGTGTCACTTAGAGGAAATTATTTTACGGTGCCATTCAGCCATTCAAAGTGTGGTTTACTTTTGATATTTATTTTAGATCTCCAGCATCCAGCTCCTAATGTTTCTGTGTGAGTCTGTCCACTGTTATGTTTCAACAGTTTCAACAGCTTTTGCTGGTATACTCGCTGAATTTGCCAGGATTAAAACTCTCAGCCCATACTTTTCAGACTGGATATCCCCATGACTGTACTGCAGCTTATGCCAGCGCAAACAGTTTGACATTGTGTTTCTTTATTAACAAGTATATGGCAATGCTCATCCAGAAGCACTGGGCTACTGTTCGCCTGTGCAATCGGTGTTTGAAGGCTTTTTCTGGCTCTGACATCTGAAGAACAGGAGGCTTTTGCTGAGCGAAACATCTATGCATGCTTCATCAATAATAAATTCAGAAATGTTTAATTAAGGAAGAAATTTCAGCCACAAACAGGAACTCCTTGGAACAGAGGAGTCCCTGGAAAAGCCATTAAACCATGTCACATCTGACTGCTTCTCAGTGAAATCAGTTACTATTTTCCCTAAAAAAAAACAAAAACAAGATGAATACTCTGTCATTGAGGGGACTTGTTACTGGAACATTATGGCTGTAGAACTCTTTACATACTTTATGTATAAAATATATTGAATCTGTCAATCGGAAAAAGGTGCAGTACAGCTCACAATAAGACAGGTGCGAAGATGAACGATACAACCGTCTTGCTACCAATGTGTCGGAAATTTGGAGGAATCATCTCGGACTGTGAAGGCCTGTTGCTGCCTAGCAACGATCTCTGTCAATTAACCAACCAATAGAAATGCACCATGAACTAACGTAAACATCAGCCCGTCTACACAGCACAGTAACCTAGCAACAACAGCACCAGATACAATGGAGAAACTGGAGGAAACATGTGAAACTCAAATGGTTTTACTTATCCTATTTTCAAGGCACATTAACACCACCACGGCAATGCCAGCTTTCGATTGATCGGTGCATTAGCGCATTAGCAGCAACCCGCTAATGACGCAACAATGCTGCATTTACAGCCTGAAATACACTGATTTCTTTCTGTTTTGGCTACAATTCAACAAATGTTCGATTGCACAGTGTAACATGCTGGAAACTGATTTCCTACCGATTTCATGTTCTGCAGTGTAACTTAATTAATCATATAAGATTGTTAAAATCTAACAGTACTAATCCAGCATTAGGCCGTTTTTGTGACTGGTACAGTATTACGGTATGTATGCACACACAAAAACTCCCAACCACTGTAAAAACAACTGTCTACTAACACTAAATGCTCACAACTGCTCTCACCAACGGTGACGGATTGCTTAATCGGGATGTTGTATGCAAAGTAGGTTACATAGTGCATAATGGAAATGTTCCTGCAGCAAACAATCCAGGTATAGTCTGCATACTGCAGTTCATGTGGTTGTTCACATACTGCATCATATTTATGACATTTTGGCAAAATCAAGATACACTATTAGTGTGGTATGAAGTTTTGAAAAATAACAGCCTCATAGTTGCTGTTTTCTGTTTCCTTGAGATCAGCAGAACAGTAACATTTTTCATGCTATAATACAATGTAAAGAGTCTTGATTGTTGGTTTCTAGTCATTTGGCCTGTTGGTCACTAATTAAAAAGCATTTTATGCATTGCCTGCAACTGTTATTGTTTATAATATGTCACACCATGTCATCTGCGATAATATGATAATGATTAATTAATTGTTTTGAAATGAACAGCATATGCAGCAGATGCACAAAAACTAGCAGTTCTGTGATCTTTTGTTGTTTGTTTTTTTTAACTAAACTTGTAGTGAGGCTTCTAAGTCCTGTACATGATTTGTGCATCTGCTGCGTCAGCACTCATCTGACCCGCTGTGGTCTGCAGAAAGTTCTAATCACCTCATTATCAAGATGATGCTAAATCTGTTGCAGTGGAGACTCTGTATCACCATCCAAGGAGAAGGTGTAACCTGTGAAATATATTTAGCTGTCCCAATTAGCTGACCTCATTTTCACCACTATGGCACTGAAGGCATCTCCAGCGCTCCGCCGCTGTTTACATGAGTGCGCCACCAATGATCAAAGATTAGTTTCACATAAATTATCAGCAGATAAAACATCCAAATCTAGATGGATATCTAATACACCATGTGCTAATGTTGAAATTTCAGGTGAAGGACACTGCTTTGTCCTTTGCAGGAGAATGAGATGCTAAAACTGTGTTCATATGGAGAAATTTAAGCACAACTAAGAAAAAAGGCTGATGAATCAGTTCACCACACAAACTCACATTTGCATCCATCACATTACTTTGATGATGATCATCAACACTCCAGTCACAGCGAACAGAACTGACTGTTACATATCGCAGCTACGACACTAAAACTGTTCTCACCAACACAAAGTGCCTCCAGTCTTTGGAGTTTTCATGTGATCCGTCACCAGCTGGCTTGACAGCTTAAATACACCAATCCTTCTGCTATAGCATGTGGAAATTCACCACGATTATTAATGCAACACAAGTAGATTTTGGTCTTGAATATCTCAAACTGTTTTTCAAAGAATACCAAAAGAGCAGGATTGTTTTTCCGATTCAATCTGTAAGCCTTGATTTACAATTGTTCTCTGTCAATACAAGAGCAGAAAACAGTTTATAACTTCAAAAAGTCTGTTTTAGTTTATTTCTCTATTCTCTGATTTTAACTGTGTTTGCCCTTTTTTCAGTTATTGAAGTTTTCATTTACTTTTTCTGGATAGCTACTACTGTATATCCAGTTTCATTACTGGAATGTCCTTATTTTTCTGGCAAGGTCAGTCCTACTTAAACATAGTCATATAAAAACAACTTGAACTGAAACATCATGATGCACATTAATCCATTAAGACTACAGTAAATCTGGATTAAATATTGGGTTAAGAAGAAGTAAATTTCATGTTGATTTGAAAAGCTTAATTTATGTGACGGACGTGTATTTATTGTGTTTCTATGTGTCAGATACAGAGATTGACACCAATTTCGCACACACTTTTGATAGTTATGTGGCTGGGCTAATAACTGGTTAGCATAGCGCTGCAGGGGGAACTCTGCACTGCTGGGACAAAACAAACAATAGGCACCAAGCATGTTGGAATTTTTTCCAGTATGCAATAATAGTTGCATTACTTGCAAGAGTTAAAAAAAAAAGAAAAAAAAGCACTTTGACTTCACTCAGGTTCTGGCATATCACCAAGCAAACTTGCATCTGATTATGAAATACTTTCAACAATGACAGCGGCATGCACAGCATGGCACAGCACTGCAGGCTGTTGCCGGGGCGACAGCTCTCAGCCATGCTTTTGAGTGGCCAATGGGACTGGAAGTGTTTTTCTCTGCCTCAGAGCAGCTCTTCCGGCAGCTGGTCTATAGAAGAACAGTGCAGCTTAGTTCTTATCAACTTCTGACCTCCTTCCTCCCCTTTCTCGATCCATTTCTCTGCACCTCTTTCTCACATTCTCCCTCTCAGCTTTTGTCCACTGACCTCTTTCCTGGAGGCTTTCTGATGGCGGTGAACGAAAATGTAGGTTTCACAAGAGGAGAGCCTTCTGAATGCTCCCCACACAAGAAAGACCCAGTGTGTAATCATTTTACATTGCTCCCAGTGTTACAGTCTTCATTTTTACTTCTCTGAACACCTGAACACACTTCAGATGAAGGCAGGGCGTGAAGAACATCTGTATGTGCCTCAAAAGCTGCTTGGATGTTTAATCTGTGCTGGTTATTGACAAATTAGGCTGGATCCAACTCTGTGTATAACACAATGTATGAAATAGTCCAGAAATGAATATAATAACTTAAAATGATTACTCATGGATGTAGATTGTGATTTCCCTTTTTTTTAATGACACGCAGCATGATTTTTTAAATGTCTGTATGAAACACATTAATCATATTCAGTAATTAATGTTTAAACCTAACCCAGCTCTGATTGGCCTCCAAATGCTGATTCTGAATTTTTGCCCCTCTTACAGCCAGTAAGCATCCTGTTTGTGACAGTCATGAACCTCTAAGCGACTATTCCTATAAACATATCTTATCTTATCACAAAAATACAAGACAAAATTTGCACAAACATAAGTTAATAGATTATGTATAACGAGCAATGCACAGAAGTAGGGAAGAGTTCTCTTGTAAATTTTGAATTAGTAAGACCCAATCATCTTTTATACTCTTTAATCCTGGTAATAAGGTGACTGGAGCCTTTTACAGTTTTCATATATGTGGAGGTGAACTAACCAATGAAGCTAATAAGTAAAATGTATTGAAGAGAAGCTCTACAGATGAGATAAAGGTATTAATATTGAGAGATTATTAAAATATACATGAGAATTGTGAATTGGGAGGGAATTTTAAGATTGAATTATAGACACTGAACACTGACTGAATCAGTATTGTTGTTATTTTTATATCATTATTTGTAAGAAATATGGGCTAAAATGGGAGACTTTTATCAAACAAAAACAATATAAACAGTTTCAGTTGTGTTCATCTGTAGCTTTTTCACAATAGTCTTGCGGATATCTGTCATTTCCTTTGTGCTGCATATCATTTATGTGACTGTGAACAGAAACATTAATTGATCCCTGATGGAAAATATTAAACTTCATTAAAAAATGGGTCTACAAAACCCTACTTTGCATGACAAAGTGACTTTTTCCCATTTTATCGACCTCATGTGTCATATATCTGATGACCCTCAGTGGAAACAACAAAGTAGGCTTCTGATCTGCTGTTATACTGCTGTTATCCTGATGATCTTGGAACCTGCCACATTAGTTACATCTATTTAAAAACACAGCTCCATTCAGGACCTCAAGGAACAGCTGCCATAGCAACCAGCTTCTTGGTGTTTACTGAGGATGAGCAGAAATCAACTCACGGTGCACAGCAAAGCAAAGGGACACAAATGTGAATTTTCCTTCCATTTTCTTACCTCTTTTTGTTTCATTTTATCCTTGACCTTTAAGGACCAATCACCCTCTTCTTCCCAATAAACAATCAATAATCAATACTTTATAGGAGGAGTGGTTGAGTGAAAATGCCATGAGAATACATGGAACTCCACGAAGACATACCCTTTTCGTTCAACGACAACATTATTACCATATACACATGCTCAGGAATACATTTCCAGCTATCTTCATACATCTTCCAGATAATTCAACAATTTTCTTTCATTAGCAGAAATTTTCATCTCCTGGAAGAGCTTTGATTTGCGAATCATCTGTTTTTGGAGCCTCAACTTTAAAGCCTGTTTGGACCTCTGAGATATCTGGTGAGCTGCTTGAACACTGTTATGAAACATTAGAACTGAATTTATTAATGTGTATTTTGATGTAAAAAAGTGCTATGATGTAATACTTTACATTGGTATACAATTACATGGCACTGAGGGTGACAAGAGATACAACATCATTCCAGATTCATGAATTTTAAACATGAAATGATGAGATTCACACCATTAATCATTTGACTTGAAAATTCGACTGAGAAGAAGACTGCAGCTTCTGAGAACTGCCTCATTTTTCATACACAGAGCTCCTCAGTACTATTTAAAACAGTTTTGACATTGTGTCTTTGTGAGAGCTTACACACTTTGAGAGAGTGCCAGTGGAGGCTCCCAAAGGAAAAGATAACACCATATTCCAACTTCAAGAGGAAGTCAGCTGCAGTCGTGACCTTCTGGACGCCTCGGCTTTTAACAATAAAAATGCATTAGAATGTACGAATGCGGGGTTCCAGATGCTGTACTTTCTTGGCATTTATTCTCTTTCTTCATTTGGATGATTTTTATGCAAACTTGGCTGTTTGTGACAGACACGTCTGTTACAGAGAATCATATTAGACATAACAGAAATTGTTGTGTTGAATGGACATGGACAATGTTCATCAGCGGGTTGAGGAAGAGAAGAAGTGAGGAATACTCCCTTAAATGACAACATTGCTCTTTTCAGTTCCCATATACTGTTGAAAGTGCTTTTACTTGTAAAGCTTAATTTATATTTCTTTTTTTTTCTGTCCTTTCACCTCATTTTAGGTTACTTATCCCTGCACACATGCGTTGTATTTGTCCTTTATTCCTTTATTCCCTCTAAATATAGATTCCCATGTTTTTGGTTCTTTCTTCCCAGATCCATACCATTAAACCTGCCCTGCTCATGTG
Organism: Arrhamphus sclerolepis; assembly: GCA_037176975.1. Lineage (NCBI taxonomy): Eukaryota > Metazoa > Chordata > Actinopteri > Beloniformes > Hemiramphidae > Arrhamphus > Arrhamphus sclerolepis. The sequence continues at coordinate 9,099 of JBAMYA010072781.1, forward strand.
GATGTCCTGTCTATCTTTTTCACGTGTCCTGATCTCCATTTTGTCCTCGGGCGATTTGGATTGATTCAGTTGTTGCATGCTCCGTCGTCTTCGACTTCTGTTTGTCTTGTAGGTTTTATTAAAAAAACTATTCAGGTCTTCACCAGTCTTGTTTGTCAGATTTTTAAGCTCCCTATCACATGCTATCTAGGTATTTTTACCACTGCGCTGAACACAACTACCATGATAGGACAAATGAAGTTCAGAGTAATGTCCAAAACTCAAGAAACGCAAAATATAATTTCATTGCTCATAAATTAATGAAGTGTATTCATTCATTCTTCATTTATCTGCCTAAATGAAAGTGCTTAGCAATGAGAAGCACAGGAATTTTCAGTTTTATATACTATTTATTCAAAACTGCTTCACCTGGTGTTTCATCACTACAGAGGGCATGTTAAGCTGCCAAAAAAACAAGCAAAAAACTCTAAGGGCTACTTTTCTGCTTCAGTAAGTCTGAAATGTGTGTGCAGGACAGAATTATTCCTCACTGTCACATTTAAATACCCTAAACCTATACAATCCAAACTCAGAATCTAGCAAAACTCACTCATTAACTTTAGTTCCACAGAGTTAAAGTAGTCGACAGCTGCCTCTTGCCCGCCTGCTGATTTACTCTGCCCACCTGAGTGCGTAAGCGCCTGAATACATCCGCCCTGAGCGTGTTTGTCTGCTTCTTTGTCCTCTCAGTCATATGCTCGCCTCACACAATCACTGACCCTGCCAGAAGAATTGAGTCCCAGCCTTTGTTGATTCAGCTTAAATCTTATCTTATTCTGTCAAGTCATGGTTCTCTCTTATTTGTTTTCTTATCTGTTTCCAATTATCTGCGTCATTTATTTATTTTTTAACCATTGATTGTTTTTTTTCCTAGCATTAAGTACTTTGTTGGTGTTGTGTTCTCTCTCCCCCAGAAATTGTTTTAGAATTGGGTAATCAACCTTTATCTAAATCGAGCCTTTGAGGTTAATGTTGCAGAGTGAACTCCATTCTAATAATGGACCAATTGCACTTTTGCAAGTTTGGCTGGAGGTTAGAGCTTAACCCAGAGTTAAACCTTATGTGATGTCAGAGAGTCTCCTCTTAAAAGTCATTCCAGTGTTGTTGTGCCTTGGTTTAACGGTTAGCCTGATCTCAGTTTGTGTCCTCAAACACTTCATATCACCACTAGCGGTCTCCTTTCCTGTATGATTGCTTAAATTTGATCGAGGTATATATTTTATGCATTTTGTTAAGCAGAAATAGACATGTATATTAAGATAAACACTAATCTTTTTGTTAAATACCTTCATTTAGGCCATTTGAGCCCATGCAGAGTGCTACCTCTAAATCAAAGACAAACAGAAACATTGTGTATTTACACTGGAAGTCATCCACCAGGATACAGAGCAGAAAAAAAGACACATGGATCATGAGTAGATGTTGAGCCTTTAGTGATGTTAATTTTAGCCTAATAATTATATCCATGTTGTTTCTGCTTCCAGTTCTTGATCTCTTTGTTGAACCGCAGTATCATGCGACAGATTTTAGTCCCTGATCAAGGCTACTGGAATGCATCTCATGTCTCGTGTCAGTCTGTGAACTAAGTGTCAGTTATGTCATTAAGTATAAATTAGGAATAATCTAGACTAAGCACCTGATTATGTGGCTGACATGAAATCACCACATCATCTCCCTTTCAAAACTCTTATATGAGGACATGAGTCAGAAGATAATAAACTGTGAATTAATATTTTTTTGATGGTTCCGAAATCAGTTTTGTACATAAAAGAATTAATTCCATTAAGTTCAACTTTAAATGCAGCTCGGGATTAAACTCAAAATGTTGTGGTTAAGGAAGCGGCGTTTTAAAGCATACCAACACCTGAGACATGTGAGCCGACACTACAGTTGGCCCAGAAGCTCTTCATACCTATAGATCATTCTGTTGTCTCGGTGGTACCGTCCATCAGATTAAGACTGACGCTGATTTCCGTCTTGTAGAGCCCATCACCCCAACGCTAGAGCCATTAACCATCTCAGAGGCCCACAGCTTTATAACTTCCCAGCTTGCTGCTCGCTTGATCATCACAGCTGGAGCCTCTGGAGAATACCTCAAAGAATAAGTTTTAAAAACCCTTTGGACCCAGCTGTGTTCTACTATCTATGCAAGTCTAACAACATGTACTTAATAAAATTTTGCAAAAAGAGGAAGATAAGAAAGATGTCTATAGGAAAGCAGTTATTGTGATTCCATTATTCCAGCTAATGTCCATCTGGGGTTTGCAAAAATGAGAGAGCAACAGTGTTGGTTTTTAACCTTCTACCCTGTTAGCGGCTAGTTTCTAACCACATTAACTACATTTTTCTGCTTCTGTTTGTTTTGTCTGATTTATAATGATGCCTGTTCACTTTGTTTTCTTCCTGTTGCATCGCTCAACTGAGCAGCAGAGCAATGTACTATACCCAAAAATGAAACACCCACACAAAACTCGCTGGCATTAAAAGACGTAAAAAGAAGAAAATCCAAAGAAAATATCCCTGATCTCCATCTTTTATTTGACTGCATGTCTGTCTGAAAGAAGCATCAAAGAAACTGCCCAAAGACTCAGGCTGCAGGGTTTTACATCAGCAGCACCAGAGCAAAAGCAGCGGGTAGCAGTGTTGGTACATTACTCAAACCTTTGTGATAGTTCACTCGTGAAAATTTAAATGTGTTACCACTCCTCTGTGTTTTGTCTTGTGTCTAACAGGCACAGTACATATGTTTTACAAGACTGATGGCTAACGCAAACTAAAACAACGCTTTCATTTCTCTAGCATTATTCTCTAATTTATCGGAGATCACTGCTATTTTCTAGGGGGGGGGTTGTTTTTTTTTTTTTTTTTTTTTTTTTTTTTGGGAAGTGGAGCAAATGCTTAGACATGGGAAGATTGGCTTATTTCAGAAAACTAAAATGAACTGTTGATTAGAGAGTGAGAGATGTTGAGAATGTTCAGATATGATGGCTGACTCCAGAGAACCAAAATGCTAAATCCCACCTTTTTACCTTTGGAAATGCAGGGTTTTTTTGTTTTTTGTTTTTTTTTTTCTTTTCACACCCATAAATTAATGCATGAATGAATGAATGCTTTATTTCAAACAAGCGTCATCAATAACAATGATAATATAAATAATAATAATCTATACTAATAATAATGATAGAAAGTTTGAAAAGGAGCAGGGAGAAGTAAAGCTTATTTAACCCTACCCCCTCTCCACTAGCTAGTATCCATGTTTCACTTCCTCCTAACAGCTAAACGTGCTCTCTCCAGATCTGCAGAGGTAGATGAGGCAAATCAACAAATGTCTAAAACATGAAGCATAATATCAGTTACATAGTTTGTACTTTCTGATGCAAACTGTGCACGATTGTAGAAAAGGTAACTGAAGATCCAACAGCTGCTGAGACACGTTGGCTTCTGTCCAGATGAGACCTTTTGTTTAAGAGAGCAGACCAGGGAACAAGTTGTTACAAGAGAACAATACTGCTCTCTGCAAAGCAGTTATTGCTTAACAGGACTGCTGACACAAATGGTTCAAACCTCGACATGAATCGGGGAAAGCGGAGCACTGAAATAAAAGTGCAGAGATGTAGGTATGGGCATTTTGTGCAGTGTAAGTTTAATAGCCTTCCTTTTAAATAAAGTCCTAGGCTAAGACAGTGGACAAATTCTGCATCTGAATTTGAAAATCATGGCGCTGTCCGACTTGTACTAATGCGTTAATCAATTCTTTGTGAACTGATAGCTGAGAGTCCTTTTCAGAGGGTTGCACCGTCACATAAAACAGGCCTATCACGGTTTTCTTCCCCCCAGTAACATCCACCTTTAGCCTGCGTCATTCTGCCCTTTGCAAAGGACACAATCCGCCTAAAGACAGTCTCCTACATTTACTTTAGATTTAGATTTTGCTCAGTGAGGCATTAAAACAACAAAAGGCACAAGGATGTGTCCGTCTGCTCACTGCTCTTTTACTTATCACACTTGTACTCATCATTTCTCATGTTTTTATTCTACCCTTTTGTCTGTGCCTATTCTAAAACTGCGTACACACACACACACACACACACACACACCTGGGCCAAACACACCTTAGAATCCTAATATGTTTGACAAGAGCACCCTGTAAGACCAGACGCGGCAACCGGATCAAATCTTAATCACCACGATGATGGGAAGGACAGATTCTCCTCAGTGCATGCTAATGAACATATCTCCCCAGCAGGAAAGGTTATTCAGTGAATTAATGAAAATTCAAGCCATTCACACTTAAATGATCTTTAAAGATGACTGCAAAAATATTTCAGTGTCTACAAGGCAGCTGCGGTATAGTTTGCTCTTTTAAATGTTCAACATGTGACCAAATATTGAACTCATATCTGCAAACAAAAAAAAAAACAACAAAAAACATAAGGAATCATATGATTCACATGATTTTGAATTTTGAGTTTAATTTAAAGGAGCTGTCTATTAAAAAGTATTTTGTGCACTATATTGTAACTCGTGGTGGCTGTTGACTTCTAATAAGCGTTTTTTTTTTTTGTTTTGTTTTTTTGTGTATGTGTGTTTTTTTCCATGTGTTTTTGAACTTCAGCCTAAATGTTTAAAGGCAGAACTCAGATGTTATACTCTTCATCATAGCGGTGATGAAACTTTTAAGGCAAAGACAGCTGGAATATAATCATTTCATATAAACAGCAGTTCTGTGACTTATAATGAATTTAGCCCCATGCAAAAATGACATCCATTTTTCAAAATCTCACAAAATGTTATCCGGAAGCACTAAGTGCTTTTTATTTATTTATTTTATTATTTTATTTTATTTTTTTTGGGAATCCATGTTGTCACTTTCAAGCTTTTAAGATATGACAGCTTTAGAGTACTGAACACATAGCACTAAAGCATTTTATTTGTATTTTTTTTCCTTTCTCAGATTATAAAAAAATGGGAGGAGGCGTGCAAATAGAGGGTGAAGGATTCTGTGGTTCTGTTTTTGGGGATAAGGATCTGTGCTCTGTGGCTGAAATCTCTTTAACTTTGTCTTTTGCTTCACTGGCTCCAAGATAGAGCGCTTGTGTTAGGAGTAAATAACTTACTACATGAATGGATGAATGAATTAATAAAGCCTAATTCTTCCTGACTCAAAGCAGGTTGTTTGTTCTGGAGCTTGCTTGCTCAGCTAAAGGATGGGGCCCTCAGTCTGGCAATGAAAGGCTCTACTGACTCCTTACTTTACATTTACAGTAGTTTTCATGCGAGTTGACTATTACCTTGAAAGCAGAAAAAAGGTTTGACTTTGCATTTAAATTTCACTTTCCGCTTATGGACGTATCAAATACTTGGATACTAATTTGATTGCTGAACAACCTAACAACAAACTTAATGAGAAAAAAAAAAAAAACCTACAAAAAGGATTTAGGTGCGCAAATGATGCACTTAGGTGATAAGAAAACTCTGACATTAAAATGACTTTTAAATGACGAAGACTGTCAAATGCAGCTGGAAGCAGCTGGAAGGATATTAATTTTTCAAATAGTCTTATACATAAAAGATGTTAGTAACATTAAAAAGTTAGAAACATTTTTGATGAGTTTGACACTTGGAAACTAATAAATATTTCTTCAGGTTTTAGAGGCCTTGAAGGGTGTCGTACTGGCGACCCGCTGCAGCAGCTCTGCTCCTATTACAGTTTTCTTGGTATCTTCATTAAATTTGACACTTTTTTTTTTTTTTTCCTGTTACCACATAGACTCGTCAAACAGTTTCTGTGCTGGTTTGGGTGCTCTTCTGTTAAGTGAATTTCTACTTGTAATTCTGGACATTTTTAAAATATGCTTTGATGAGTAACCATGACAACATATTCCTTTTTGTAATGGCAACATTATATAAGGCAATAGTTAACTGAGTTTTCCAAAGCCAAAATAATGCATGGAAAAACAGGAATGTTAGACAACTGGGGGGGGGGGGATGACAGAATATTGAGGAAGCAGTGTTGTGTGTTCCACTGTGGCACTGCTGCTGCTGCATGTTGTTGGCCAACTAATCTACTCCGCTGTAACTTTCAAACTTAACGGACTGCAGATGGAGTGATGGCAGTAAAGGAGGATGGACTGCAGCGCTTGCTCAACGATAGCTGGTGTGACCCTGGACATGTTACTGTGAAGGAGCGTTTCTGAACCCTGAATGTTGAACTGTTTTGTGGGACTTTCCGTCCATGTTGTCTGCTGCGAGTTCACCTTTCTAGCCCATACTGCATGTGACATCATCAGTTCAGTTGTTGCCAAGCAACAAACACAATACTCCAACACATCCATGGCACTCTCTGGATATTTCTAAAATATTATTGGCTTCTCTATGTTGGTTCTGTTAAAACCTGAAGAAAAACAAACACAGGGTATATTTTATATTAGCAGTTTGTCTGAAGGGATTAAAATACAATTGTAATTACAACTGTTACTTGTGGTTTCAAATCTAATTTATGTACTGAATTCAGAAGAACATAATCTAACTTGTATCAACCACTGTCGTGCATCCCAGTACAGGATAAAAATACATTCAAGTGCCAAGAAATCATGACTTCAGGCCTTTCAATCTTACTATATCTCAGCTTGTTTTTTGTTTGTTTTTTTGTTTGTTTGTTTGTTTTTTAAAGGACGTAGCGATAATCTTGAGTCAAGGGCTGTATTCAAGACAAAATGGTATTCACTTTCTGACCAGCCAGCTGCCAGGCCTGTTTAATATTTTACAGCTCCCTGTGAAATTGGGGAGATGCATTTAAGTGTGAACAATAAATTGGCTATAACCAATTATCTGCAGTGCGTATATGGTGAGTTTAAGCTTTTGATCATACAGCAATGTCCCTGAAAGCATGCGTGCATGAAATGCTGTGTGCATTTAGACGCATGAAATTTCAGTGTGACATGATTCAACCATGACAAACAAGAACTTTGAAGTGTTAAATCGGTAGCCGGCTGTCAGTGACCTCAAACTCCTTTCTTGGTCTGCGAAGAGGAAGAAAGGTTTGTGTTTTTGTTTGTTTTTTTTCTGTTCAGAAATTGGAATTATAAAGTACTAAAATGCAGAGTGCAATAATTTGTAAATTTCATAAACCCAAGTTTGATTAGCTGTGGAATCATATATATATATATATATATAATAATTGTTTAAACTGAGGAAATATGCCATCTTACAAGAAAAATAAAGAGGTTTTGAATTAAATGACAAAAAAATTGCTACAGGGCAGCATTTACCAGTATCTAGCATCCCTTCTTCTTATCCATTTGACCACAAGGCCATTTTTCACTTTGTCTCCCTCAAGATTTGACACAGAAAAGTTGGTGGTCTTTGTAGCTCATGTTCACATGTCACAAACTTGGATTTGTAGATGGCACGGCAAACTGTTTTCTTAGTGATTTCCAGGTGTCTTCCTGAGCCTGTGCAGTAATGTCCATTACAGAATCATCCCTGTTTTTAACCCCTATGCACTGACTTTTCTCCAGATTCTCTGAATCTTATGACAATAGATGATATACTCCTCTTAATGTTAAATACGTTTTTCTGAAATTGTTTCACAATATGAGCACTTTTTTTAATGATCCTCTACCTATCTCTACTTTTCAGAGATTCTGCTTCTAAGATACACTTTTTAGACCAAATCATATCACTGACCTGCTGCCAATTAAACTAATACCTTCAATATCTTCCCCCAGGTGTGCCTTTTTTAGTACCGCTTACTTTTCCAGTTTTTTTTGCCCATGTTTCTATGTTTTTTAGATGTTGCCACCACCTAATTAAAAATTAGTATTTGTTCATGAAATGGTAAAATGCTTTACTCTCATTTGCGTTCAGTGTCAGATAGGATGTGGTTTTATGTAACCTTCAAATAATTGCATTCTGTTTTAAGTTATATTTAACGGAGTCCCAACTTTTTGGGACTGAGGTTGTAAGTGTTTGCACTGAACCATGATGGACAGAAACATCACAGGAATGTGATGCCAGGGGCCATAAAGGATTTAAAACATTTCTCTGGCCTATAAATATCTCTTGATGAATTTTTTTTTTCTTGTATTTTCTACCGACCTTGTGATGTCCATCTCCCTTTGTGGGAAAGGTCCAAATAATTTTGTCTGTTCCCAGAGATGGGTCTACTTAGATGTGGAACTGGATTGTGCTGAACTGATGGTGAGGTGTTAGAGGAAGTCTGAATCAATAAAATGGGGGTTGCTGAAAGAGAAACTGGTCAAGTAAATAAGAGTCAGCCTGCTGACAGACTTAGCACCGGCCACAGAGAGTGAATCAGTGACAGGTAGGCTATTTCTATTTTCATGACAAAAGAAGAAAAAATACATAGACTGAATCAGTGCTGCACCTTTTGTACCCAACTCTATGATGGCTACAGCTAAAAAAAAAACTAAATAAATAAATAAAAACAGATAAGTTTATGAATGTAATTTTGATAGGTATGCTAATGAAAATGAGCATCTTCAGTTTCAATACTCATGTTGCCTGTTTATTATTGAATTGATAATCCAGTCCAGATCTATAGTTTTTACTGTTTAATCTGTATAATGCTGGGCTAGCGTTTCCTGGAACCTGCTGCCTTTAATCTGTAAATGAGTGTTTCCACTGAGGCTAAATCTGACAGTCTTTTATGGCTCTGTTTTCTGAAACATGGAAATACAGCCAGTCTTTCTCAATGCGGCAGTGGGAAGATGCACATTTTTCATCAAATGCCGGTTATAAAAATAAAGACCTCAAAAACTGATGTGTGTGTATATGTGATATTTTCCACCGCCAGAAGAAAAATAGAATTTTAATTAAATAGTAATTTTTGAAACTTTTTTTTTTCTATTCTAGCATGGATACTGTCACAAACACTGTGTATGATGAGTAACCACAACAATGGGAAGGTTGAATGGAAAAGGCTGATTAAACTTCTTAAAACTCAAGTCATATCCAGATCCAGACATGTGAAAGAGGAGATGTTGAAGAAGATGAGCAGGAGTCAAACAGAATGAAAGGAGGAGAAAGTTCAAACCATTTTATCTCTAAACTGTTGAAGAGAAGGTGAGGTTGATGGTGCATGAAATGGCAGAGCTTTGAGTACTGACGACGAAAAAAAAAAAAAAAAAAAACTGTTCAGAGGTAAGAATGATGTGTTTCACTAAGACATGGCTGCAGGTACTTATTTTGGGTGACAAGGCTCCCATATGTAGTTCTCGTGTAGAGAGTCAGAGAACAAATAGATGATTATTTATAGTGTTCCGTAAATACTGTTGTTATTTTAAAAATTATTAAAATAAGCAGCTTCAGGTTCTGTTAGCCATTTTGGAGTTTCTCATCAGGATGTCTGAACCAAATTTTTAAATGGACAGCACACTGATATTCCTGCCCACACACACTTACACCATCACAATGACTCCCCTGCTTCTTGGCAGCAGTTTCAGGCTTGTCCAGATGAACTGTTATTGATGGAGGAATGTGTCATCCTCCCTCCCACTGGTTCTGACACTGCATTGATGAAGTATGCCGCTGCACAGGCCAAGCACAACCAGAGAGTGATAAGTCAGGGAGGTACCAATCCAAATGTTGTTAGCCTTGTTTGTTGTAAGGAAATAAAAGACTATACTTAAGAACACAATTAACTAATCTATTGTATAGGCTGGCAGATTTTAGAGGAAAACAACTAAGCAAAATTAAAGTTTTGTTCTAGAGTTCAATGTCTTTTCTCATGGCTAAACAATATCACATTACCTTTTTTCTTTTTTTTTAATTTTCAGCTAACTTCTCATTCTTTCTTTTCATTATTTCTATTTCCATTTGTGTTTATCCAGTTTGAAGCAGAAAGCTGACCAGATCATTGAGAGTGTATCAGTTTTTATTTCTCCTTTTGCTCTCCCTTGCAATTATACAGCTTTTTTTCCCCATTTTCTTTCAAAATATAAGGGTAGTGGTATATCAAAGTTGAGGTAATTACAGATGGAGGTGGGTTATGAGACAGGCTGCCATCTACTGGCCTTAACAGCCACCCCCACCCCAAACTCCCCAGCTGAACCACTTCACCTCATCGCAGCCCATTTCATCCCTCCTTCTTTTAACTCCCACTGAAGCAGCCAATTAGAAGGAAGACGAAGTTCACCAAAAAATGCATGCTTGCAAAGACATCCTCCAGCTAACTGTTAAAAATCAAAAGTGACAGCTCTAAAATTTGCTGAACATCACATTATCTTTCTGTTCACTTGTTCATTTTCTGTGTTCATAACTAAACATAAGCTTTGCTACTGAGGTAAAGCAGCCAACAGCTTGTCGGCCCAAGAGTGATTTATAATGGTGGAAACCATCATACAGAACTCAATCCAATCAGTTAATTACACAGCTAAAACAAACGAACAAACAAACAAAAAAACTGTGATTTTCATATGAACCCCGGATGAATTTTAAATTATCGAGTTCTTATGCCATTTTCAATTTTTTATTCATCTTGGAATGTCATGTGCTGAACATTTTTATGGTGAATTATGACATCTTGAGTTGCTGCTATGAATGTATTTGTATGCACTCATACAGTGACGATAAAAACTTATGATTCTGATTAAGTGCTGTGCATGACTAAAGCCATTAGCCACAATTATTCCCAGTCAGAACATCCAATGACCGTGACGATCCGGTTAATATTAGGATATCTGGGATCTGATTTTATAAAAGTGAAGAAGAAAAATAGAAATGATTTTCTGTTGCTTTGGTATGCGTCATGTTTCTTTAGCAAATTACACTTAAGGGGGATTTTTTTTTCTTCTCTTTCCTATTAATTTGGATTTCTAAAAAAGACTATGAACTCGAAAATTCTACTTCAGTGAGCCTTTGTAGGGTACTGTGACAAACCCAAACTCTCTTTCTTTATCTCCACCAACCTCCAAGTCACTGCTTCATTTACTACCTCTGAAGATGGTAGCACAAAGCTTTACCACCTGTTTTGAATTAGGCACATCCCACAGAAGTCACATATATCTCACTAAGTCCTCAGGAAAATGTGTCAACTTCTGAAAAAAGGTAATAATACAACTCCATTTAAGGTCTTAACATTTAACATAAATTTGATTTTGGAGATTAAACCTTAAAACTCAAAGGATCCAAGTTAAGTGGATTTATCATGCCAGTGTTTTAATCTTATTGACAGCTTTTTCTGACGTATCTGCAAAGTTATAACAATAATTATCATCTTACTAATGAATAAAGGCTCACAAAATTAAATATGCACGCACTATCGGAGAGTTTTTTTTGTTTTTGTTTTTTTTTTTTTTGTTTTTTTTTTTCAATAATAAATAAAAAATGGATCTGTGGAGTCCTACAAACCCTAGGTTGAGAGAACTTCACAAGATTGCTGGCTCAAGATTGCTGCTTACACAAAATAGAGAGGGATTTCCTTATAAGGTCATGGTCTCCAGGAAGTGCATGCTCCTACAAGAATACAACCAATTGGAAGACACTTAACTGAATGGATGCTAAAAGAACTCTGCCTGTGACAAAATCCTCTCATGTATGGAAATGTTTCACCTTGTAATTGTTGATCTTTTTCAGTCTGCAATACTTCTCATGCATTTTGGAAGTATGGGAATCTCTTATGAATCAGAAGAAAAGATGGCTGGATATACACTTTGTCAAAACAATTAGGTCTTGTTAGAAACAAACTGGGATTCATTTGACATCAAATATGCACCTCTAAAGGGAGAAACACATTCAAACATGAGCATACTTAGGATGACGTGCATATATATTGTTAAACAGGTGATTTGGATTCAAAAGCTGTCTCAACAGCTCATAAAAGATGCTGGTGAGGTGACATAATTCACAGCTGTAACCTGCTATTCATCAGTATGTATGGCTATCCCACTGTAATAAAACAATTTCTACACTCTTAGCAAAGAGGTCTATTTTTTTCTGTAGATGCTGTATGAACAATAACCATTTGAGCAACGTCATGAGTCTTCTTCTGATGTGTCGGACGCAGCGAACATCTCCCAGAAGGAAGCTTTTATATGGTAATGAAATCGATTGGAGCATCGCGCGCACCAATGAGAAGCGTTTGGTCTATGTTTAAGGGACTGTTGAGAGCAGCAGTCGCTTGGCAACCATTTAATGAATGCACGAAATAAAGCGACCTTAGAACTCATCTGCTGTTGCATTTAAAAAGAAATCCAACAGAAGAGGGGCTTGTTTCTGAGAGAGGATCACAACAGATCCTCCCTGTAACTCAGTTTGCATCAGCAGAAAAACGGTGTAGGAAGTGATGCTGCAATTTTATGTGCGATAATTACTTGGTATTTGATTACTATGATTTAGACTTGTTGAAAATGAATTGTGCTCTTCCTAAGAAACTGCAAACCCTTAAACGAATCGGCTATTAATTACTCATGGTACAGCTCGCCTACCTGCACGTGACGTTCAGTCTATGTATGTATGCTGTCCTATAGGAGCAATCCGTGTACGAGCACTCCCTCTGAGCTGAGAGAGACGTGACATTTGTAGGCTACATGCAAGGAAGAAAAAAAAATCAGACCGAGCAAGTTCTTTAAATCAGCTTTCTGATAGAAACATGTTGAATAGTTGTTATAAGTTTAGGTTTATTTTCTGTCAGAATAATTAAAAACAACAGGATTAAGGTGGAGTGAACTGTGTCCAAGGAGAAAAAGGGAGGGGGAGGGAATCCATTCGATTAATTAAAAGGTTGCTGTTTCGTTGACTTTTATTTATTCATTCATTTATTTATTTGTTTAGGGAATTTATTTATTTATTTATTTATTTTCCAGCTTCACTTTACTTTAAAAGACGGCTGCATGACAGTAATATCAGGATCGATATTTATGCAGCGTAGCCTGCTGGATCTCTTTAATCTGAAGGAATGAAAATGGTCTGGATGTGACCGTTACTGTGGAAACCAACTTTCCCTCAGCTACCCGACCATCGTTCATCCTCAACTACCCAACTCACGATCTCGATGTGTTTGCAAACAGAGTATATATCTGTTGCTCCAAACATTTGCATCTCACCAGTTGATGCATTCATACAAACCCCGTGTGGTGCAGTAAAAATGTGCGCACGGAGGTACCGTGGATGGCACTCAACTGCTTAATTAAGATGCATAGAAAATATTGAAAACATGATTACGACTTACAACAATTGGTAACAGCAAAGCTGTTTGCCACCTCCAGATTGTCAATGTGAGGCGTCAGTCTGAATTCCGAGGTGCCAAACTGAACCATTCCTATCCGAAACGCGCTGTACTCTTGATCCGCGCCCCTTGGAAAAAGTCCCCCTGAAATCGACACAAAATGCCGGTTACATTTGCACAAATACGAGTGGGGAAAAAGGGAAATCAACGTCAATTTTTTTTGTCTTTTTTATGATTTTACGCACAGAATTGTTTATTCTGACTGATTTGTGTGAACGAAAGAGCTACTCACCGATTTGAACACTGGGCGAGCCTCCGAGCGCGCATCCCCATAAAACCAGGAGAACAGAAACGGATAAATTCACTATCTTTTCCATGTCCACAGTTTAGGTGTCCACATCCACCAGGGGAGTCTGTTATTCCTCTTTCTCTCCGGATAGGTTAGATCCGAAACATATTGGGGAGCTTCAGCCTCGGGAAGAAAAAAAGGGGTGGAAAAGATCAATAAAGCACCTTCTTCTGTGGGTTGGTAACTGTCAAAGGACACCAGCAGAGATGGAATGATCGCCTGCAATGTAGCAGTGATGAATCTCGTTCCGCTCCTCGACGTGGCTCCCCTCCTGCCGGCAGCTGCACCTCCTCTGAACGCACGGACGCTGCGCGCCTCCGCTCCGCGCGCCGGAGATATTCTCAGCATCACACCCACAAGTAAGGAATGTTAATGAGGCAGCGAACGGAGACGGAAACAGCCGGAAGTCAAGCAAATGGTGACAAATTGCAAGCTGCACTTTATAAAATCCTGAACGGATGCAATCAATATTGCCTTAATTTTTACATATACAGGTTTTATTAATCGTCATTAAGGCATGGGATTCGTCCAATACTGTTAATGAAGAACAAAATCCAAGAGTCAGTGGGTGCATTTCAGTAACCTGTTTCATATTTGAGCTCTCTTCCCTTAAATGTATCTCTACCTTCCTTTTTTAATTGGAAAAAGATGTCATTGTTAACTGATTTTTTATTGCAGTGTTTTAACTAAAAAAACGTAAAATGGGAGCTTTAATGCACAACATTATCATCTTTAGAAATGCCCCCAAGTGTAGTCCATATACTGTGACTCTTAAGCAATATGAATCTGGTTACAAAATCTTAACCTTTCTTAAATCTTAACCTAAGCATTAAAACTAAATGACCATGTCTGAAAGACTATTATGAAAAATCCATATATTATGGTAATTGTCAAAGAAATCAAATAAAATGCTGATGATCACATTGAATTAAATAAATTTCACTATATTACATTTAATTCAATCAAATTAAACATCCCACATTGCCAATGATATCTTAAATGTACAGAAGAAGTCAAACATAATTCACATAGTTCATCTGTTTTAATCTAAATCCATTCATTACTCATTATTTCTTTAGGCAAACGCAGCTTGTTGTATTCATCCATTTTAAGAGAAAAAATGCAATGAGAAATCACTGAACATATTTACAACCTTTAACTGTCATCTTTGTGTAACTGACAATTATAAGACATAAATCACTTGGAAAAGCAGCCCTCCTCTTGACAAAGTGTGCATTCTTACTGAGCGAACACATCAAGTGCATCAGCTGGAAGCCATTGCTTATGCCCTCTAGGAATAACCATCATATTAATCTTCCCTTTAACTTTGATCTCACACTTATCTGCACCGCCTGAATACAAATCCAATGCAATTGCCTGCCTGGTCCTGGGTGCCATTATGACAGTTAAATGGAGGAAAGTTTCACTCAGAGCCAACAGGATATCACTGTCTATCCTGTTGCATGATTTTATGACCCTCAGAGACAGGAGTAGCTATATTAATCATTAGTGGTGTCAGATAATAGTCAGGGGGCAAACTAATGTTGTAGGGAGTGTTGAATCTGAGCACTGTTTGCCAGATTTCAGCACCATGGACAGCACATCGCCAGTAAGAAGTAGATTCTTCAGAACAAAGACATCACGGTAGGTTATCCAGTGGGTTAAAACATTGAGCTACTGGGTATTATATGATTATTTTTCAGATCATTTCACAACAAAATTTAATAATAACTTTTTTTTTTTTTCCCCCACTTAATTCAGTTCAGAATGTTATGTTCAGATTTGCATGTTGCAACCTTAAATTAAACTCTCAATCATAGTCTGAGAGTGTTCTTAGAAAATGGTGTGAGGGTACTGATGATTTATGTTTCAACATTTATAAATTGCAATGGAAGCAACTTTACCATTCTCAATTATTTAGAGAGCATTTCAAACGCAACACATGTCACAACATTCTAGCTCAAATGCTGGATCTTTTTTTTTAAACCATTGAGCCAAAATCATAGAAAATATCTACAATTGTGCTCCATTTAATTACACTGAAAAGCAGTTTAGACAATTTTACTTTGAGCCATTACCTTTAATAAATATTTTACTGAACAACTAACATACTGTCAACTGAACAGGTCTTTAAACTTAGTAAAAAGAAGGACAGGTAATCAAACATAGGTCTATTTTCTATGTAACTGCATGCAGTACTGCAGAGACCATCATTATCAGCCTTGAAACAATCGTACCACTGGAAAAGCTAAAGACGTTATTATGAACAGAATCAGAAA